>DVXP01000146.1:0-26746 GCA_018235645.1 Junonia grisea | reverse complement strand
TTTTAATTACATATTTTCAATTGGTTGAAAATTATTACCTTAAAACAATTTTGCATCGATCATTTTTTAAACTTCTCGGTTAGAATGCACACTCTGAACAAGTGGTAGATTTAAAAAAGTATTGTGTACATTTACGTTTCAAAAGAACTCTAACAGCTCTCATAAGTAAAAGATATTTTTATAAGTTTGAGTGTTATATACAATTATGTAATAATCTAAAATCACAAGCTACTTCACTTAATTAATGCTTTAATTTATTTGTCGATAAAATTCCCTGAACAATACCACGCAGTATGCTTATTATAAAAGCAAAAGTAATGATCTTTGTCTATACACCGTCCAATAGACAGATATTTACTACGTTTTTTCATCAAACTATGAACCTAACATCAATAAATTTAGTTATAAAAATTTAAGCACTTGGAAAAGGCACTATATGCCCTAATATGTGGCATCCGGCGGAATCTCGGGAAAAAATTGTTGAGAATATCACATTCATACTTGTGTTTTTATCTCCTTTTGTATAATAAATACCATCTCTTAAGCATTACAAAAAAAAATTAAATCGTACTTACGATACTTTAGAATCTTCCACTTCACAAAATAGATAGATTTCTTATAGAAATAAGCCCGCCTTTGTTAACAAATTATACTATGTAATGTCACTATGAAACTGTCAATGTGCAATAAAGAATATATAATAAAAATATCTTTTAAAATTCACGTCTTTACAAATATTAGTGTAGCACAATTGTATGCAAACATTACGTTTTATTCGTGAAACAATGATGATTGATACTAATTATCACTTATTTTCATGCATATTTCCTCTCAATTGCGGTAATTACACAACATGTTAGGACGATTGTCACGGCACGGTTATCCCAGATTGTTTACTCATAAAATGTTTCAATGTTTCAATAGGTAAATTATGTGAAGACAAGACCGTTTTTTATTTATGGCGGTAGATTCACATTTACTGGAATCAATTGTTTTACATCACTTTATTCATTAAATTAGACCATTAGATTTCAAATAGCCTAACTTATTAATTTTTTTAAAAACGGGTCTTACCGCGATAGTCCAAACGTAATAACGCTACCTTTATTACCCAACGTTTCGGCGAAGTTACATTCAGTAGTAGAGTCAGATCGCGACCACGGCGAATACAGTCTGCAGTATAAAAATATAATATAACCATTATGTATGAATTATTTTTGATTTTATTCAACTTAGTCGTATGTGAGTAGTCCACATTAATCAGAGCCGATTAAGATGCGCCTAAGCAAGGCCGGCGGCGAGCGTGGGAGCGTGCGATGCACCGTATTCAAATAGCTTCCACTCGCGCGAAAAAACACATTCATAGAAAACTTTCCAGTTTTTCCGGTCACTTAATAGCTGATACTTGTGCGATTTACCCTGAACAAAGCCTTAATGCGTTGTAATTAACGCAAATGTGCTCGGATATTCAAATCACTCTTTGTTTCAAATGTTGTACAATGTTTTATCAGTATTTCATCAGGTAACGGTTTATTAGAAGGTGATTAATGAATATATCATAGATATTCTAGATTCTTAGATAAATATATAGAAAATGTACTTTTTTTATTCTTCGGCTTTCATATAAAATATTTGCGAATATTTTTTTTATGTTTGATAGTTGATACAAATCGCAATATAAATTCTATCTAAGCAAAATTTTGAGTTGAAAATACCTTAAAATCAATTTTCGAAGGTACTACATCTGATGCTTATTTATGATGTCTGCGAACAGACGTCGAAAATATTTTCTCGAATTCCAAGACAATGATTTAGCGTCTAAAGTTTAGTTAATATTATAATAAGCATTCCTTTCCAATTCTCAACCGTGACCTAATATTACCTCGTCATCACATTCTAACTTTTAAGGGCATATTTTTTCAAACGATATTCCAAATTATTTTGAGAATTGTATCCTGTTACACTACATGTGGCTCTTTGACCTACTACATAAAGACTATTTTTCATTGGCAAAACTGATTCTAAGGTTGATTTGGTTGGGTGTACGAGACTGTTACGGCATTTCCTCTAACGCCGCGTACCTGAGAGTTCCGACGTTCCGCGAATATGCCTACAATCACCAAGTTAGTCATCACCATACGTAAAAGATCACGTCAAATCATAAATCAAATATGGATATGAATTTTTGAACGCCAGTCAGAATATTTTTTTTACTATTAGTTGCGCCTTTAAGTCGGTGCCTATACAACCTAATGGCGCCTCTTTAAAATAAATACAAATAAAATAAATTATTTGTACATATTTTAATATTTTTTAGATTTAATTAAAATATAATATATGAAAATAGATCACGCTACGCGGCGTAGCAGCTTTTTTCCGTTTATTTTCTCTAAGCGTCGCGCATACTATTTGAGATATGGTTATCTCGAAAAGTACGTGTAATCTCCAATAAGCCTATGAGCTCGGAGGGCGAGATCATTCTTTGCCCTCCTGACAAGGGCTCCTCAAGCCACGAGTGGAGCAACGCACGGGAAAGGCCGCGGACGTATCCCGTAGCTTCTCCGTTTTCCGTGCTGTGGCGGCCATCGCAGGGGGTTTCAGTGAGTGCAATCTCACATAACCTGACATCCCCCCAGGTGTCAGGTATCTATGAAGATTTACCCTGGGTCAACAAAAATAAAGCCTATGAGCTCAGAAGACAATCGGATGTGACATTAATGCATGCGGATTTGCATAGACAATGAGTCGACACATCTCCGGGTTTTCACCGGATTCAATAAACGGTGTTCGCTGAAATCTCACGGCAGGTCTCTAAATAGGCTATGATATCAGGTCACGTAATCCACGCTGTAATTAAAAATCCCCTTTACCGGCTCATTAGAGCTAGAAAGTATCAATTAGGAGACAAAAATATATATAACTGCATTATAGTAAAGTAGTAGTAAAGCCTGTAAATGTCCCACTGCTGGGCAAAGGCCCCTTCTTTAAGGTTAAGGAAGTTCCAGAACATCACTTTACTACGGATTGTTGGATAGAACTATAATAATAATTAAAAATAATAATAAAAAAAATATCTACATCATAAATCTTTAACTGTTCTAATAACTAACAAACATCCGAACTTAGAATGAGAATGAACTGGCAGTAACTACGTGCATATATATGTTTACTAAAAATGTAAATTCAAATAGGAAATTTAATTCAATTCAATTAATAAGACAATGTCAATTTATCGAAACCAGTGACATAATAGTTGTAAATATTTTCCGTGTCAACAATTTCCCTTACATGTTTCCTTTGCCTGTAATTCAGAGCAGTAATTTCAGGACTAATGATAAATAAAAAAAATAAACCGATTTCAAAAGTAAACTAACAACATTTTGAAGTCGGTGTTGTTAGAACTAATTTTAAGATAAAAGTTACCGTTTTGAAAATTGTGAAAAACTCGAATATGCAACCTTTGACCCCTATTATTTTTTCCAAGTGTCGGATTAATAAGGATTTGGTGATGGACAATCCTAATAATTTTCAGGTAATTTTCAAGTGCGAATCATTGTAACCTTGATGTCTGAATTAACAGGACTATTCTCATTTTATTTTTAAAAGAAAACGTAATTTTCTTTTTTACGACGAATTACAATACAAATACATGCCTATGCTGAAAAAGGGACTTGCTAAAACAATATTAAAATTTATAGTTTCATAATTCTGAAAAAAAAACATCTAAATCTCTGTTGTCTGCACACGCGAATACCGAATTCACTTTATATTAAAATGTTTCTTTAGAATCAAGAAACTTTAATATATCATAAACTACCTCTCTTCAGATTTTTTGATGGCCATATGAGCCTAATAGCTTAAATGCTGTAAACACTGTATGTAATAGGCGAAGGGCTTATATTGAGCGACCAATCAAATGAGACTATTTCGGGATTAAATTGAGAGGCGGACTCCCTCGGAGGCGGGAAGATGCATGCAACACCCCACTGAATTTGCAAATGTTCCAACTCGCTGAATTCTATTTTTAACCCGCGCCAAGTTTTCACCACGATAGCGTTGTGTTGCCATACATCAAATGATAATTGAACATTTATAATCTGCGAATGAAAAGGATTAGAGATAATATATAACCTTTTTAAAATAATCTGTTAGCGTATGTTCTGCAAAACGTCTTAGTCTAGTATTTCTTCTATGTATCCTTGTTTTATTTCGAACACCGTTTGAAGTTCTTCAACACATCATTTAATCTATAACACCTGTGAATTATGTCCAGTCTATTTTGATCTCTGTTGGCCGACGTTTGGAGTTAGTTTAGAATGTTTGATTTCGAACGTTTGTATTACTCTACTAATGGCGATCCAGAAACCTACACTTCACAGTAACATTTAAACCATGACCTTCGATAATCAACATTATTCTTACGATAAAAACATTGCAATGTTTTTGCAATGTACTCTTAATTGATAAGGTTTATAAATCTTATTTGAAAACACCGAAAAATTATAATATAACATAAAACCTATCTTAATTCGACAGAATATTATATTATCCTGATATATTCAGGAGATAATATTTATTTTTCCGCTCATGTAGTCTCATCATAAAGCTCATGTTATTTACTTATTTGTTTTAAACAAAAAAAATGTTATAAAAGTTTATTACAGTCACACTCTTATTACTGACCTATTTTTTTTCTATCTACGTAAGTTCTGCACAAGCATCAATATTACGCAGCGATAGGTAGTGATAAACACAATTTTCACACCAGTCCAGGATCCGGCTAAGGAACACATGCTATTTATTTGAACAAGGCATTGCGTAAGAGCATGTGCTCGTTTACGTCCTGATGGCGCGCGTCGTCAAATCTGTGACGTAATGGCGGGCCCTCCTGCAAACAATCGGTTTTTTGCACCCTTTATCACGGGAGCGCCGGCCAACTACATAAAAGCCGTGGAAATCCGTTCAGGACACACATTACACGTAACGCGGCCAGCTGAACGTAACCGCCGGCGCCCTGAACGCGATCCGAACGCGGTAGCCGCTGATACGTTCCATTTTTAATTTAAACCGTAGATATTTTTTGATATTTTTTATGTGATAGTGATACCACGTTTGTGAATTTAGTGAATCGTACCATTCAAACCAAAGATTACTAATTTTATCTGTGATAACAAAAAACATCGACAATGAACGATAGTTGCACCTGTTGCAGTGGATGTTCCTCGAGGTGGTCACCTGCATCTTACAAAAATAGTAAGTATTATATTATATTTATATTAATTCCCAATATTCCCATTAATTCAAAAAGTAATTAAAATAATAATTTTCCTTTTAATTATAAACACGAAGGTAAACAAAGCCAGTACTTAATACAATACAATACGTAATAAATTTGTCAGAGCAATGACTTAATATCGTGCATCATTAAGTGATAACATTTTCGAGTAAAATAGCTCGGTGACATAATTTGCAATGTGATTAATTTCACAACCAACGAATATAAACAACTACATACTATAAACTAGTATGTCACTTAATCTATGCACATAGCTCTCACTAGATGCCATTGTTATTCTACGCTAAACTTAACCCCGCGCCATCAAATGTAACCTTAATTTCTTGCACACCACAAACTATGTTTAATGTGCACAGTGCACAATTATTCACACTAAGTCACTGGTAAACTGAAATATTTTCTTAAACGTTTGTTGACAGTTGTATAGTCTGTGGCATTGAGGGTAAAGTATAAGTTGGAATTGTGCGCGGCTCAGCTATGATTTATATTGTGGCGGGAACAACAATAGTGAGGCATAGGCGCGGAAGCCGTGTTGGTTTACGGTAAACCTAAATTAACTGAAACTATGTTGGAAATACTATTTGGCACTAATTTGGCAAAAACATTAAGCCTTAATTTTAAGTCATAACTTAGGATGAAATGTTACAGGAATTTTTGGGCCGATTTAATTTTAAACGCGAGAGAATCGTTATTATTAATCTTGAAAAAATTAGTATAACTTAAAAATTAAGTTTACATTGGTGAATACAAAAACATTTTACTGTACCTACATATATATTAAATTCATACAGACATGAGTAATATAACGAATTGCTCGGAGACTCGACACCGCTCTTGTAGGCTTTCAAACGATTTTCAGTGACGTGTCTTCGCGAAAATTTGGGAAATCCGTGACTCACCATGAGACAATCGCCGGAACAGTTTTTATGAATCAAATGACGTCAATTATTTAAAAGTAAAAGTATATAACCGGAACACTAGAACTGGCGATATCAAACGAGTGCCGGACAACGAAAGATATCTTCAAAGTTTATAACATTCTGTATTCAACACACGTTTTCGTTTTTCAATAAAAGTATTCGTGTCTCGCAATTAACCATTATTAGGTACTTTAAGAGAGTCCTCGTTTCTATATTTAAGGCTCCGAAGCAAAAACGAAATTAGTTTGAGCAATCTCCAGAGCACAATTGCCGACCGGAAAAGCCTCTACTTAAGCTAATTACAAACTCATTTTCACATAAAAACAGTTAATTGACGAAAGCTGTGTCATCATGTCATAAGAAGGAATCGCGTTGGGAATCTCCTACGCGAACTAAGCAAAAAATGATTGTATTCACTCATTATTAATCAATTTGTCATAATAATTCATCTGATTATGAATTGCGTGTCTCATTACGCCTTTTGAATAGCGCTAATGTTCCGATATTATCGGGGCAAAAAAAGTTCGAAGCCACTCGATACAAACTATGACTCGTGTGGCACATTGAACTACATTTCCCAGACATCGAAATAGAAAGGCATAACTCACGGGAAGTGTTATTAATCACGAATATAATCCTTTATTGACACTATCAATAAGCGGCCGAGTACAATGGCATCGCCTTGTTAACCACGAAACAAAAAAACGTGTCAATGTAAATACTTGAGGTGTTCACTCAAACGTTTACACCACAAACCACAGTTGAGCATAATATGGTGTATAATGTTGGAAAACTGGTGAGCTAGAGAACAGATTTTTTTCGTAGATACAGAGATGGCTAAGTCACGTAACAATTGTAGCTCTTGAGGGCACGGTGTTAATCTTCGCTACGTAGGCGAATCTGTGCGACTATCTGTGTCAGACTCGAATGTCTTTCCCATACGTTTATATTTTTTTATTCACTTTGCCTCCACGTTTAGTCCTTGGATTCTTTTTCGCGTCGTGTTTGCTGTTCGTTCACGAAGACGGACATCGTTAAAAAGAAAACGAAAGTTACTTTTATTGTATACCTGTAAGTTAAATATTTGTTTTATAATAATTTGGAAGAGGTATTTAAGTTCCCCGCTTGCATATATCATCATACCGGCATGAGATCATTGATTACAAAACCTATCATCGGTGTGCAATTGATATTACGATACTCATTGGAGGTGAGAGTTATTATTTATAAAGTGAGCTATTTACGATAATACATTAGTGTAATTCAAAAAGTATGTTAGTAACGACCTAGTTTGTTGTGATAATGGAATTATTAGGCTTTTTATGAATTTGCAAATTGAACTAATTACGCAATAATAAGCCAATCGTTGAAGAATTAGCTTTTTATCGCGAAGCTAACTAGCGATGAAATCCGTATGGTGGTGGACACGTGCTCGTTGTAGCATGTAACGGCGCGACGCCCGATAAAAGTCACTTTAGGATAGACTCATCGATGAATCACCAAGTCTAACCGAATAATTGTTCACTTGCACAAGATGTAGAAAGCGAGTGGAATGGAGACGTAATATTATGTGAAACTTTTTATAATGAATTCGAGAGAAATTGATGTGTTTAGAAATAAATAGAAATCTATCTGATATTTTTTCTTTAATTTTAAATATTAGTTAATTTATAATTATTTAATTAAAACAAGTTGGTGTAATTTAAAAAAATATTGAAAGTCGTTAAATATTTTGGTTTGATTTTATTATTAAATAAAAAAATGTATTAAATAAAATCAAACTTCATTAATACGATTAGTGATACTTTCACTTCCATTGATTTAATATAAATTTGTAATATTTAATTAAAATTACTTAGTTATTTAACATTACGCAATTCATCCCTAGGTGATAAAATACTACATAAATTACAAAACAAAAATAAAGCAATCAAACATACGCGATCATATTTGAAATTCACAAAATGTATTTTATAAAAAAGAAAATGGCGAAGGCTGTCTCCGCGGGGGTCGAAGTTCGCTTTCCGGCGAGCGTAAGGGTTTTCGCATAGTTTGACCGGCTATTTCATGTACCGTGCCGCATTTCGGTGCTCATTCACCGTGCGTCGACTGCTCGCGCGCCGGTCTCGTGCGCTCTCGCGACACAGCCTTCGTAACCCAGTGCGAATAAACTTTGACTATCGTGAAACTTTGACTCCAGAAAGCCTGCAAAGTGACATTGTGATCAGGCCCTACGTGTTCTTATTCAGTGCGGTTCGATATTTAAATTGTTTTTTTTTCGAACGTCACAAAAATCGGGATTACATTGCCAAATGAATATGGACTTGCCCGAAGGAGCTTCAATGCGTTGTTCATGGATGTCTTTTTAACTGGTGTGTGATTTTAGAATACTTTCGTTTTAAGTTTGTGCTATAAAATTAATAAAACAACGGTTAATAAGTTGCGGTACCGTTGCGATGTCATGTAGTAGTTAAGAGTTTGACAGATGCAGGTAGATGGAAATAATATATATTATTCGCGATAAAATAAACAATATAAAAACGATGTAAGTTACAAAAAAATCGGTTTTCTTTTTTAATTATTTAAAAAAATATATATTATTGAAATTGAAAAACATGAAATATAACTCGTTTATAAAATATCGATATCAAAGTAAATCTCAAGGTTTAAACTATTAAATGTGTAAAACTTTATCTAATTTAAAATTTGACGCTATAATTATGTCCACGCACTCGAACCAAAATCGATGTCAAAACATTAAACATAGTTGAATGTTATTCTTAAAACCGGCGCGCTAATTCGTTTCATGAACTTTTTTGGAATGGAACAATACGAATCGAGAAAGGCTTCGATATAGCCTAGCCAGCGAATCGTGTGGGAATGTTCAACACAACGGCGGCGCTCAATCAAAGGGATTCACTGAAACCCATCCGATGACATCCGATACTGCCCGCAGTACCCAAACTCGATTGATTACTTCACATACTTTTTTGGACGCTGCTAATTATTTTATACGTGTTCGATTTGTCTCGGCTCTATATTTGCCGAATTTATAGCTTTCGAACAAACCAATATCTTTATTTATAATAGAAAAATAAGATTAACTTTAACGTCAGATTTAAGTTAATACGAAATCAGCATTACATGTAACGATAAATAGTCGGGAAATCCCATAGCGTATAACATAGCCTACAGTACGCGGTTTTCGTGGTAAAATACGTAAGCATTGTTTGATCTCGACAATACATCCGATATAGATATTTAAGTCAGTGATCACAAACAATGGTTACAGAGTAAATAACGTCCAGCGTTAAAACCTCGTCACTTAGCAGTTTACTAACATTTCACGCGACTCCGATTTTTATCTATGTAAGTAAGGCTGTATTTACTTAACACACATTCAATTGTCAACGACACGGATCGACCTAATGATTCACCGACTATAAACCTCAGCTTATCCTCGTTTGACGTAACATAGGTAATTCTAGTTCCTGTAATACATAGTGTTTGTTTTCGATTAGCATTTAATAATAATGTGAGCATATTCTTTGAACTAGTCCGTTTTCTACTTAATATTTTTCCATTTATCGTTTTAAAAAATGTATTAGGTCGTTATTATTATTTTGCTTGCAGTATACAATGAATGACCATACGGACAGTGTAAAAGGGTAACTTTCTACGTTTTAGCACTTGAGGCGGACAAAGCCAAGCGTTGCTAAGTCGGTGGTGTTTCTCTTTTAAAAGTTCGACACCGTCGCTGCAGAGAATTGCGACTCTGTTCGGACATAAAATATGTTTTATGACCCAGGCGCAAACATCAAAACCTTCAATAACAGCCAAACGATAAATTGAAGTGGGAAAAACATGATTTTTGCGCAATTGTGACATGAAGGTTTGATGAACAAAAACTTACTAAATATTCATGTTTTTCAACTAAAAAAACTGGTTCACTCGAGGCGGAATATCAAAAAAATCACGTGCGGATCCCAGCCCGAGGTTAATAGTCTTCGGGAGCGTAGTCTGAAGATGAACGTTAAGTAGGCTTTATGCGCACAGAAAGAACGTCGTAGGAGTGCGTACACGACAATCATGAAGCTTATTATTTTTTATGTGCATCTAGTACGCCTCCCGGGCGCGTATCGGAATGTACTATGTCTTGCTCGAAGTACAGATATATAATTTATCTACATAAAAATAAATAAAATAAGTGTTAAAACAGAACAATATCTCTAAATGTTGTTTTTTGTTTCAGGTTTTCCCAAAAAGCTTTTGGTAGCTGTATCTGTAGTCGTAATAATCACCATGTGCCTAACGCCAACGGAGGCTCGTGCAGTGGAGCATAGGAGACGACACCAAAGACGACCAGACATGGCCCAACTCACCAAAGAAGAGTCAATTAAACGGCCAAAAAATCCAAGCACTGAACAATTCAAGAATGCGACAAGAAAAATCAAGCATAAATTACGCAACACGAAAAGATTCTTCGATCAAGATCGGAAGGTTTTGAACGAGACACGTGAATACAGGGATGGGATGCCCAGTTGGTTGCCGGCGGTCAACTTCGTCGACATCCACTTTCATAATTATAAGACATCGCGGAAAGCCGGCAAATCAATCACAGAACAAAAGGTAAGATTGCAATATTGTATCAAATTAAATTCATTGAAATTAGTATTATCTGTTAATTTAAATGCGACTTAGATCCGAGTTAGATTGTTTTCGTGCTGACTGATGCGTTATCATTTCGGAAGACTTATGATTTGAAGGCGCCTTTAATATTTGATGTTGGCTTAAACAGTCTGACAGTGTAATTACTGTAGCCGATCATTTCGCGTCTCGAGGGTGTGGTGGTCCAGCCCATCACTTTTTTGTTACCCGTTCAATGTTTTTACGTTATTTTAATTTATTTTTGCTTTATTTGAAACAAAGAATCGCCGTGTACATTAGCTGTGCTCGAGGCTCACCGTTGCAGCTTAAATGAGGTTTCATCGAGCCAAATTACATGTGGCCAGCTTTTGTACCCCGTTTATTTACTTCACATTGTACTTAAGGGCAATAACTAAAACCCTTAATTTTCCACGCCGCATTTTGTTTGCAAATTGTTTGATTTTAAACATTTAGTATACGGTTATTAGTTTTACTCTTTTGATCGATATCGCTCTATTAGATCTCTTGAATAATAACTTATATATTTAAAAATTGTAGTCGAAACGATTTTGTCTTTATTAAGTAACGCTCATAAGTAAAGTTATTAAGTGGTAAATATACTAGAAGAAAAATAATTACGTGCTCCAGTAAATCAAAATTTAATCTGAAGCAATTAATTGTCCAGTCGCTTTGTAAATATTAATAAGAAAAAGAATAAGTTAACAAGTCGAGGCGAGTCCGCCTTTTGTTTAGTCGCTGTGGGAGCGAAGCAAACCAAGGGTCCAGTTAAATGTTTCGAGGAAATTTGCATAGATGGACACCGACAGATTCCGTTGCGCGCACGCGATCTCAAATGAACGGTTAAGCCACACTCGGTTGGCCAAATGGCCTCACGGGTTATTATTTACAAAATCGAACACTCAGATAATATATTATGAATAGGTTTTTAAATGTAAACTTCTAACAGAATACTATTATCTAAATGTCAAACATTTTATCATCAAATATTATTAGATATAATAACAGCTTTCCGACATTGTTTTTGTACGCTTACCATTTAATGGCGTTAATTCGATCGTTTCAACATGAGATTATACAAACCACCTCCGCTCTCGAAATACAAAATCCATAAGTGCTCGTAACGGATCTTTCAAAGCTTTTATTATTTGCCGAACACACATCTGGACCGCGAGACTTTCCATTACGTATTCATATTGGACAGTCTCTAATTAGTACACAAAGGTGAGGGCGAACCGAGACAATAAATATGTGCACTGAGCTCGATGTCCTTACGGCGGGGGCCAGAGGGCCCTCGCACGACGGCGACAATATTATTTTCTAACACGCGAGTGTAGAGTCGCTCAGTATCCATGTCAATGAATATTAAATATTTCTTGTGTATGTTTCGACAGTTCGTCAATGCATGCCCACTTAAGAAATTCAAATATTTAACTTTGGGCAAAGGAAAGCGTTAGAATTCAAGTGATCTCAGCTCCGCTCGGCCTTAGTTGACTTACGAACAATTTAAAAATTAAATACCGCTTAAATGAGATGTTAAAACAGAGGGCCCTACTAAAGTGTTGTGTGGATATACTGTTTAATATTAAATAGTTTTAATGATAATGTTAATATAGCGAAGTTAAAGAACTTAAAGTACTGTTTTTATTATATCACAAGTACCTACTATTTAAAAATATAATAAGTTCGTAAATTAAACAAAACACAATTTATCATCAATTAACACTGCTAATGCAATTTCTATCAGTACATATTCAAACATACACACAAGTTTCACTCAACGTAAAAAAGTCTTAACGGTCTGGAAAAACTGGGAAAGATATTCCACAGGTGTTAACTCGAGACGCTTTCACGCTGTCAAGCGCGTTAAGCGATCGCTCCGTGGCGTTAGTGTTTGTTCAGTATTTACGATTTAACAAAACAACACGAAATGTTAAAAACACATTATTTGTCCGAGTGCGACGAATTCGAACTTACGATTCCGGTGCGCTGCGTTTGTCTCCAACACGTTCCTCGGTTAGACTTGGCTCTTTAAGGCTGAAGTACGGCTTATTGTCGGGGTCTTAGCTTTAATACCCGCCATATTTGCACACAGACCCCGGCGCTTTTATTATCGTCGTTCCTCCATCGCTCCTTCACAATGGATTGGATGCAATGCTCTAAACGAACTGATTTTACGACACCCTCGAGTGTTTACGATTAATTTTAAAGCCGATTGTTTAATGGATTAGTAAACTTTATCTCTATACTGAGTTACTAACGCCGTAACTTTGCGTTCAACTAGGTCCAAATCTTTACAAATTTTTAGTCCAAAATCTTAAATATAAATATTTTTCCTGTTTGTAAAAATAAAATAAAAACACTAAATATATATAACAAAATAAAATTCTATAATATTAAAAATCTTTCGCTTTATTGTGCCTGTTTTTTCCTCTAGGTATGAGTGTGTGACAAAGATCTTTTAGTTAATTGTCTAATCATATATTTCAATTCTATCCTGTAGTGAATAATTAATTATTCTTGATACACATGTTCAATTAAATAGTCTGAGGCATTAACGAGAATTATGAATCGCACTCGACAATTTTGAAGTAACGGAAGGACATAAGAATGGTTGAATAGTACGTCACAATCGTACTACATGCCGTGAGTCACGTTCATTCATGAGTATTTCAGGGGAACAGACGAGATATGATTTACGTTATTAGTTTATACGAGTGGCGTCTAATTGTTCCCGGAATACAAATGAGTTAGCCAGTTCATTCAGATCGAGCGTAACCTGTTTTCCTGAAACATTACTCAAACGGATTACTCAATTTTCAGCCGGTGACATAATCACTCAACAAGGTAAACTAATGTGTACGTATTAAACTGTTTCCGAATCCGCGTAGCTGAGAATCCAACGGAAAATTACACCATTTTTTTCCATTAAATTAATTTAATTGGCGATCATTCGAATTAGATTTTACTTATTGTATTAATTAATCGGTGACACTTTTCAACTATGTATCGTCATGGCGTGATTTTTTTGTCATATAAATTCATAAACTTTATTTTTAATTTAATATATCCTTTTATTATCCTAAACTTAGACGTGAAGTCGATATTACTATTGAACATTAAAGCAAAATAAATTTATAAGACATAATAGACTGGAAACAATTTAAAATCAATCTTTTATGAGACAATAAAAAGAAACAATAACAATGACCGATAGTTGTATAGCGTAAGGTAAACCGGCCTGTCTAGTATTTACTTGAAATATATCCATCATTATAAAGTAATGCCTACCGTTTGCATTGTCATAGGTTAAAAACCTTTTTGTTCGTTCAATAAATGAATTAAATAGGTTAATATCTATTTCATTTTTATATCGGACTAAAACTCTACTGGGTTAAATATAAGGCACATGTTTTATGAAATTATAATTTTGTCGAATGGTGTTTCAATTTCTATATTACTCCACCTTTCTTCCACGTAATCGTCAATTAAAGTCAAACGATTAATTTTAATGGCGGTAATTTGTATATAATAAAATTGTTTACTATTCAATAGTTTGTTCATTAAACTTAGCGATTGCAACAAAGCCTTGTTATTAGTGGTATACTAATAAACATTTTCAATTTACTTCCTTATCTGTTAATCATATGAAATAGTATTATATTGCGTCATACAATTGCAGACTTGTTTTAATACCTTATCTCAAAAGTACAAATCACAAAATACATTTTGTATTTTTACTTTAAATCAATTTCATAAAAGCTTCGTCAGATTAACATGTGATGTGTTCTCTACAAAATGTGTTAGTATTTTAATATCTCCAACATATGTTAAATAAATCGAATTGGCTTATTATATATTTGAATTAAGTTTTTCGTATTGTTTACAAAATAATATTAAAATATTATATAGTTAAGTGTATACAATAATTTTCTTAGAATACAATTTATCATGTAACTAACGTCATAGTCGATACCAATTATTGAAATGCAATCAATACTTCGAAGCTTATGTTATCTAATAATAATTTTCAAAGAATATCTACTGCCATTATCACTTCATCGTAATAGGTGCATTTTAAATACAACATTTCTTCTTAATAATAATTCTGTATGCGCATTCTATACAAGTTACGAATTATCTCGGAACGCGACGTAATATAACGTGGTTCCTCAATAATGTCACGAGAATAGTTATACGAGTTATACAATCACAAATACTTATAGATTATACAGCCTCGACACGAATTGGCCGCGTCGCAAACTATTCGCAATATAAATACTATATTAATTCCAACTTAAATATCTTCACGCCGTCAGTCAGCATGAATAACAGCACCTATTGTGATAATATAGCATCATACTAATAAATATTTTCTTTTGTTACAGTTCACGTACCTAATGCCGAAACTCTACAAGTCTCTGAAGGAATACGAAGTTATCTTCAAACTTCTTCTCAACGTTAAACTGGAGTTATCGGACGATCCGTTCACGAACTACATCACCGTCCGGCAGAAACTGCTCACTGATACGTTGGAGAAGTTGCACAGCACAATTTTGGAAATACAAGATAACATGCTCGCTGTCAATATGCCGATACACCCCATTGACAGGAGCCGCATGAAACTTGAAGCGCTGGAGCAGAAAGTTGACGCGACACAGTGCCTTAAAAACGACTACATAGCGTTCAGAGGATACGGAAACTTACTGAACAATTGGTACTGCGAGTTCAGATCTCCGTCGAATAAGAAGGGCGATAAGAAGTGCAGACTTTTCCACACGAAATTGAAAGAAAATTTGAGCAAACGAGGCAAAAATAATCGAAACGTTTAATGTGATGATTGATGTATCATAATTTATTCCGTGTCCGAATGTCGCTTTTGTACTTATTTATTATTAGGATAATAAGTTGCTCTCTAAAAGGAGACGTCGAATTATGAATTTCTTGACGAAACGTAATGTTGATTAAGTAATGGGTACTTTCTCTGTGATATTTAGTATTCTGTAGTTGGTAATTATTAATTTATTGAGAGTATTTAATAAGTTCCTCTGCACCACTTCGTGTACTTAAGTTCTTCGTTTACTTTCTTGTAAATATATCTTCGATCTTACTAATTTTTATTTATTTTGACTATTAAAATATTTATTTCGATTACTATGTGATCTGTATTAAAATGAAATTAAAAATTTTCTTAATCTCAATAAGTATTACTAGTGGGCAATTACTGCCTTTTTATAAAAGAAAGACTTTTAGCTTATTTATGTAAGGTGCTTATTTATATAATTTAGACTAGAATGGAAAATGTGCCGTTAGTTTGTAGCGAACGAACTGATACCATGTGAATGTCTCTGACATTGTGTACATAGCTTTACATTATTTGTAATTTGTTACTGCAAATGAAATTTAATTAGTGAAAAAATTAAGCAATAAAATATTTTTTGAAAAGAAAAAGGTGTTTTTGTGTTTTACTGCCTTAGCTGTTGTAATTTAATATAATGATGTATAATATTCTCTCTGAGATCGTAATTATTTTATAATTATCCTTTCTTATAATACCTAGGTATATCGAATGTGAAAATGAATATCAACTATCTTAACGACTTTTAGAATATAAAAAAAACTATGTAGATAATATTGATCGCAGCAATTTATATAAAGAATATTATATGTATGCATAATATATAATATATAACCTCCATCTTTGGTTGGCAATGTTTTATTTTAATTTAGGGAACTTAAGGAAATAGTTGTGTGGCCAAACATAGGTACCATATTATAAAGGTTCCTGCTTTATTTTTGTACCTTATTCTTTTAATTAAAAATGAGTATTTACGTTATTTAATTACATTTAAATTCATTTTGTACTGATTTAAGATTACGTTCGTAATATTTTTTAGGGTATTGATTATTGAACAAATAGCTACAGTGAAAACAGCTTTCGTATAAAAATTACAATTAAGTAGATACTATACCTGTACCAGATCACGGGCCAACAGTGTCCCGGACGTTTGGGTGGCGTGCGTGGGGCCGAAGCCAACACGTAGAGGCCCTTTGGACAATTTACTCTATATGTGATGTGACACTTAATAGATACTTTATATTATGATGACAATAAAAATGTTACAATTGAATCTTTGGAATAGTTATCTCCAGGCAGTACGGGGTAACCGGTCAAAGCATATGAAAGTGCTTCATGAGTAATTGTTAGTTGAATTATTTTTTATGTGTACATTTATTTATTCGTGCCATCTAGTATCAAGTAGACTAACTAACAAGACAGTAATGGAAGGTCTTATTTAGTATTCCACTCACCACTAGATGGCGTTAAATGAAATAAATTTGTATCGTTGTTTATTTAATAAGTAAAATTTCGGTGCAATATTTAATTGAAATTCAAGTTAAGATATATAAATATTATCAAGTTTATTTCGAAAATTCTAAGAATATGAAAGTCATTATTTAATTATATATTACAGTTCATTATATTAATTTTTTTATTATCACCTAAACGTACTAAACATTTTTGAATACTGCCATCTAGTGCTAAGTAGTGCAACTAAGTGATATTTTTATGAGGTTTTATTAAATTTTGCTATTAAACACTCGATGGCGTTAAGCAATTATTCATTATAATTTAAAATAATTTAACTAGTCACACCTAGATGGTGCACTATTGCTTGTCATTAAAATAAATCACTATAATAATTTATATTTCGATGTTATATTTCGATTTTATAATTTTGAGTAGGTAGATAATAGAATTGAAACGAAAAAAAAGAAATTCTTTTTATTTTAAACAATTAATTAATTTACAACCGTCTTGAAAAAATATTGTCGAAAAATTTAAAGTTAAATAAAATTATCGGTAAAATAAAATTTCCAGTGTAAATTAGGGATAACACTGTTATCCTCAATCTATTTTAGTATTCGCCTTAATTCACCTTCCATTCAATGATCTTTCAATGATTGACGCTAACGCTTTAACAACTTAGGTATATCTAAATAAAAAAACAAATAAGCTTTACTAACAACCTTTCTCTAAGATGCGACGGAATAAATGTAGAAAGAATAAAATTAATAATGAACAAAAATAGTAAAATGATATTTCGCTTTGAATATGAAACAATGAGAATCGGATCGTCTGGCCTTCATAGTTCACGTGCTGTTTCGTCAAGCTTCCGTCGACAATGACTGTGATGCAAACTGCACAACTCCGGTTAACTTGAATATTAAAAAATTCAAGTTATATGTATCTACGTATGCATTTTTTTAATTTTGCTTGATTTTTTAAATACAATTATGACGAAGGATCGCGTATTATAATTGTAACTGTAGATAAGTCTTACAATTAATAATGATTGATGAAACAGTTGAATGTTAGTAAACTTTTAAATATTAACTTTGAGTTGTTAAATCTTAATTTTTGCTTCAAATGGATGTTGAAAACGTACTTAAATATTTTTTTATAATTAAGCGTTCTTATTTTAAACAAACACAAATTCAGTAATAATAGTTATTACCAAAACTATATTTAATTAATTTCAATAGTTCTAATCATTGAAACTTTATTTTGTCACCTTGTTATTCACATTTGCGACTGCATGAACAATTAATTTTATACCAATTTCACGTTTGATTGCATTATTATTAAGATTTGACAAATCGACAATTTATAAGCAATCCGTTAACAAAACTATGAAATTTCGTTTATCAAGGACGCTTCGCGATTTTAATCGTTATTCTATCTTAAACCGAGACATTAGTTTGTTAACAGAGCGTGCTCAAGAACTTAGAAAAAACGTCATTAACCCGATTTTCATGGGTAACTGGTCGATGAATAGTAAAATTGTGAAGTAATCCCCGTAAACAATGTGTGTAGAATGCTTTTGTTATTGACACTAATGGGTACAGAAAACGGATGTAAGATACTTAGGGTTAATGTATTTTCCATTTTGACAATTTATTTTCGTTTAAACTTATTTTCAACGCGTTTACGCTTGATCCACTCTATAAGGTCGCTCACGATTCGTGCGCGGTCCATTTTCAGTCGGACAAAATATTATTAAATGAAAAACAATGAGTACTATTTTTCGATCGAATCGACCAGTCGCGTTAATAGTACGCATGTCACATTATATAATGTAACTGTGATTAGATTTTGTCGGAACGAGATCGGTGTGGATCCAGCTTTCCAGCTTTTATTGACATTAATATTTTGTAAGAAAGAAATATAGGTATTTATTTAGAGCGTAGAAGCACTTTTAAATATACCACCGTTTCGGAACGTAGATTCTAGCCGAGAAGAGCCGACAAGGGACTCGGTTGTTACTCTTTTAAAATCCATTTCGTGCAATTTTTTCGTGAAATATTTCGTGAAATTTACTTTTATTTTATAGTCTTGTACAGGGTAGTTTGCAACAAGTTTTTTAAAATAATTGGCTAAACGCGTGTCGAGCCACGGGTATGTAGTGTTCCGTAGTTGTCAATCACAGTACCTATACGGACTTCCATTATATGACCATTAAAATTAACTTGTTTTTTTAACATGTAACATATTTTTCTTAATAATGTTTAATGAAATTTTGAAGACATTTGTGTTTTTAGCTTGATCGACTTAATAAATATAAAGTTATTGAATATAAAAACTTACTTAACTGTGACAAATTTCCTTTCATGTATTAAAAATATAAATTCATTATATGTACTAAAATTATAAATGTTTACACATTTTTAGTAGCAGCGGTTTAGTGGGCAGAGACAGGGGTACCTACTCTAAGAAAAAATTAGGTACATTTTTGCTTAATATTTCGGAAACAGTTCCTCGTTATGAAAGTAGGTTTTCCACACCTACCCTATTTTTAAACGATATATCCAACAATACCTAACACTATAGTATACCTACACGAGAAAAAAAACGATCTTACTTTACGTTTAAGGGAGACACTCCAAAACAATTTTTTTTAGATTTTATTGTACGAGTTTCTCGGCGTAATTCATATGTGTTATCATGTCAAATTACAGCTTTCTTGTATTAAGGACCTCGAAGCAATTCCGCGGACAGACAGACAAACATATAGACGGACCGACATGACGAAACTATAAGGATCCCGTTTTTACTACGTAAAAATAATGCTTGTGAGTAAATAAAAAATAACAAAATTATTGAAATAAGACTGAAATTGCTCTAAATTGAAATAAAATCATACTACAATATGATTTTATTGCATTTCGTAACTCTGTAAAAGATGTTGTACGTACGTACGCACCACTAAGTATTCGTATCAAACTTTGAATCTAAATCTAAATATGTTTTGATGTTAATCTAATTAATATTATCATCACGGAACGGTACGAGGAAGTTTGCTTCAATGATAACTAGAAGTCACTAGCAATCTACCGCGACTATTGCTCTAAGTAATTGGGTCAACAGTAGCTTAATGTTATGATTAATCTTATGAGTCTCAAAAGAGACATCAATTCTTATATCACTTTAAAAAGAGGACGGTGACGAAAACAACACACCTTATCTAACAAAGCTAGCTACACTTGTCCTCCAAAACTTCGAAAGCCCTTCTGACATCATCATAATGGTCATAAAATTTCATAAAACTGTCATAAACTAACGAGAGTTCAGTTTTGTAAGATGGTACGTATGGTAGAGAAGGTATGTTATTTATTGCGAAGACAAAATACTGGACTTACATTAAAGACCGAGTTCTATAGCTCGCACAATATTGTAGGGGACCATCAGATTTAAAATATAAAAACTGAGATTACAGACTGAGTAGATTTTTAAAGACTGACTTGATAATTAAGTAGCTTACATTACACAAAATAATATTTATACATAGATTCTCAATTATTGTAAGGTCGGGCAACGAGAGCGATTCTGTTTTTTTAAGGTTTAAGGTAAGTAACTAGTAAAGTAACAGCCTGTATATATCCTACTCATGAGCTAAAAAAAGCTGATCACCCTCCTTTCCCTTGTGCACTTGCGCCCCTAGGCAAAGCAGGTACGTGCTTTGCCTTAAGGATAATCCATCATTGATGGTGGGTATACATGTGTCAGAATATTCCGTTCTTTTCCTCACAATGTTTTTTTTCATAGCCGAGCTCGAGAAGAACTTAAACACAAATATCGCATTTGAAAATTCAGCGGTTTGAACCCGCGACCTTTTATATCAACGTGCTCTCACCCCTAGGGCATCTCGGCCCATTTTAATAGAATCATTTTTTTTAGCTCATCTTATGAGATTATTATGTAAAATACCTATTCCCATTCAACCTTTGAAGTAGAAATGACTAAATAATTTAGATCTGCTTAAATATGAAGACCATAGTAGCACTTTAACTCTACCATTAAGCTATAGGTCATGTAGCTCCCGGGCCGATGCCGGAGGGCACGTACGGGTGTGAATCCCGCTGTGATGCAACTTGTATATGAACTTTTAACGCTTAAATCAAAGGAATAAAGTCTCTCTTTATTCCTTTGATTGAAGAGAGAGGGACTAATTTATTGAACACCAATTTATTCATGACACAAATAAATATTTAATCATATACTTACAATTATTTATTCAACTAACATTTTTAATTCCTATTTATTTTCGTGTTTCTGTGATTAATTTATATTTGAATGAGTATTTTTTTTTGATAATTCATGATATTAAACTACCGAAATAATTAAAAAAAATATATCACGATTAACAAATATATACATATGGTATATATAATGAAAACTACTAATCAATACATACCTTGTCAACTTCTTCAATGTCGGAACACCGAAAAAGACCGAAGCACACGGAGGACAAAGCGTAAGCGCACGCGCATGTGGCCGCAGACGATTGCGCATGCGCACAGCTGATAGAAAGTCTACCAGTTTTGTTTGGTTGACTTCAGTTGTTGACAGTACGTGGTAGGCAGCGAACGTCCCGACGCAAATGTAACCGGCTGCTAGCGGGAAATAGTTGCGTCAAACCGTGTAATAAATAAATAAAAATAAACTCAAAATGGGTGTCTGTGCAAGGATTGCTGTCCTGTTTCTTTTGGTTTCTACAACTTATGCTGTTCCCACAGGAGACTTGAAACGGGCTCCGAGGATCGATGGTATGTTTCTTAAAATATGACAAATACCTACTTACATATCATTTAATAATAATATCAACATTATTTAATTGAAAATAATAAAAAAGTCTTATTGATTAAATTTTTATATACTATAGGTAATTACTATAACAACAAATTTAATTATTTTTAATTAATAACCAAAAATAAGGACGAAAGTAAAATTGCTTAATTTCTTAACTAACGTATTGCAGTATTTAATAAGGATGCATTTCAATTAACATACTCGTAAATTTGCACATCGCAATTATAAATAAATGGACCGTGATATGAACTTGAACTGGTATTCTTTAAAAAGAAAGGAAAACTTACAATTAGTTTATTGCAAAAAAACAAATGTTGCAAGACAGTTCACAGTTCGAAATGGTTGCGTTAAAAGTTTTACGGGTAATTTCAAACGAAATCATTTACGCTATGATTGACAATGACCTACTGCAATGACAAACCTCACGGCTTGCAAAAAAAATGAAACAAGACATAATCCGCTATTATTTATTATTGCTTACATTTCAAATTATCATTACATATCGATAATTTTACAATATGAAAGAATCTAAACTTAACCTAGATTATTACGTAGATTACCCTTATAAATTCATATCTTCAATTTACAATATAAAAATAGTGTCTATGGCAAACGTACTATCATTGTATGTACGAGTAAGTATTTAGTTATTTACGTATAAAACCATACGTATAATAATAAATAATTAATTAAATATAAGCTGCTGCCCTTCTGCTAATTAATTGTTTAATACCATATAATAAATCTCACAACAACGTATCGCTCAGTGGATCTCCTTAACACGAAGTAGATTTTCTCTATCCAAGGTTTTAATCCTAAATTGCTTAATTGCTTCAGCCGTAGACCTCAACAATAGAAACCAAGGTTCGCGTTAATAATGCTCAGAACTTGGTTAGTTTTTCAACAGCATTGTTTAAACTGTCATTTTAGAACGGAACCGTTCACATCCGAAATGTTAAGTGTTACACACAGTTTTATACAATTAAATAAATATACGTACGTAGTTTTGTTTCGGATTTTGTTAGTTTACTCTTTATAAAATAAAAAGCTTTGGATGGTATTGATGGATAATTGATTCTATATAAGTATGAACAAATTCAATTATTAAATCGTTAGAATAAAGTCTTAAGCCTTCATATTTCAATAATATTTTTTCAAAACCTTAATTGCTCTTAAACGAAATGGTGAATACACACCAAAGACCTATCCTTTTTTCGTTTTTATTTCAGTTAATACCTTACTAATATTATAAATGATAGTGATAGAGGTAAACTTATAAAAGCTCAGATAATATAATAGGAAAATTAGCCTTATCTGCAGAGATAGAGGAGCCAAGCGGGCAGAGCCACGGGCAAAAGCTAGTATGTAAATAAAATAATTTATACACAGGCAGATGTGCGAAGAAAAGAGTAATTATGAAAAGACAGCATGAGTAGAGCTTTACTCTTGTGCAACGAACGTGAGAAATTTCACGGGTCAGCTCAGACTGTTGTTTAATTTATTACAGGCCATTTTCACTTCGCAGTGTCGCGTCACTTTGCCTGTAAGAGCCCATTCCCACTTGCCGTGTGGCGGATCCGGATTTTAATCGGATGTCGGCGTTTCTATATACATCTACAATTTTTAATGGGATGACAAGTGTCAATAGCTTTGTATAAAATATTCTGCCTCTGGAACATCCGATCAAAATTCCGAACCCGACACACGGCAAGTGGGAATGGGCTCTAACTTAAAAATCGTCTTCGATTACGTGAACTATACTTTATTGCGTTCGCTTATAAAGGATTTGCATTGTTATTAAAAATTACGTAAATATCATCAATTTCTCTTTTGGACCATCGTTTATCATTTTTCTCATGCATAATATTAATTGAAACTGGTTATCGTTTTGTTGGATATTTAATTCATTTTTATAAAAGAAAAATATGTCAAACGATTTCGAAATTATTAATTGTTTATTAATTGAAAATCTTGATGATGCTACAATTTAAGTTATAGTACGCAACTGTTATAGAAACGGAAAAATTGTACGAATAAAATGTTTTTATTATAATTTAAGGGATTTAATTATAAAATGAAAAGCCGAAAAAGTTAGTATGAAATAAAGTTTTATATCTTTATTTTGTTATTACCAACTAAATGGCGACTTATACGAGGATAAAGATTTATAACGCGCATTTCATGTTTTCAACTGCAGTAATTTAAAAATTAAATCATACGAAGCCCATCAACTCATTCCGATTCAGTTCAATACCCTCAGGAACTGCTACAAATATTGACAATACCTCGTCTTTGACTTTTATGATTTTTTACTGCTCGCCCCTTTTCATATACGGACTTTGAACTTTAAAGATATGTAACTATATTTACATGAGTTTATTAATTTTGTCCGTTTAAGCCCCGCTGGTTTTTCCTACGAAATAATTTCTAAAACTCAACACGGATAAAAATTTAAATAAAAAAGTTTTGTAACTGTTTCCTTTTTATTTCAAAGTGAATGATCGATGATAGGCTGTCGTATCGGTAGTTTTTATAGTGCTAAGTATGCAATAAACAAAATATTTAGCTACAACGTTTGCGTACATTATAAATTTGTATTATCACCTTGTAATAAATATTTAGAAGGGAAAAAAATAATTTAGCTACTACGTATGTATATATAATGATTAAAAAACTAATTACCTAACAAGTCCATTTCTTTTTTTGGCAGTATTTTTAATTGTTTATTCAAACCAAATATTCGAATAGTAATAGTATTGCTCTATAAACAGGTGATTTGTTTGTGTTGTGAAACTCGATAACATCAATTGTCCGAGATATCGATACGGCACGTCCGTCTATCGTTTATTCTCACTGCTCGTTACTGTAACATCGATTAAATTATTGCTAATAAAATATTATTTCGTTAATTAGTTCGTGTAATCATTGTTTCGTAAAATCGGTATTGAAATATAATTTACAAAATTGATGATTGTCCGTTATTTTTCGAAATATCCGTTTTCCCAATTTTAATATAACTAATGAAGACGTTCATTTTTTTTTAATTTTTAACCAATTTTCTGTTTGTCCAAACTAGACTTCAAAATGTATGAGTCGAATGTTGATTACGATAGAATATTGTAAATATACTATCATAATCAGGGTTACAACTGTGGCAATATTAAGAACGTAGAATAATTAAAAATAATATACTAATAATTCCTAAAGAATTTAGCATACTTACCTATAAATTAAATTTGACAGAAAATATTTTTTGTACCAAAATAAAATAAACGCGTGCGTGTAAAATGTACGTTTAAAATGTAATTTAGTGACTCTACCTAACTCTTAATCGGTGGGTATGCCCGACATAAAATGTTAAATTAAAATGTTTATTAATAAGGTATGTATTTCTTTTCAATGTCAGCTATAATTATATTTGTAATGTTTTCTATCTAAACACCCATCGTGTCGACGAAAACTTCATTCAAAAATCCTTAATTTCATTTTCAATTATTATCACCATACATTATAATATGTTATGTCATAAGAACATTACGTTACACAAATGTAATAAATATTTTTTGTATTAAATCTAATCTAAGTTATTACGTATGTAATAAGGAAATGTATGTCTAATGATAAGTTTTTTATGGGAGCAAGTATGAACTGAAGTCGAGTTATGCCCAATTACGACTACTCTCTAGTTCTCTACCAGTAAGGAACTCGTTTGCCGTGCAGGTTCTATTTCGGTCAGAACAAATGTTTGTATTGATTATAATAATGAATAATGAATTTGTAAAATTATCCTTTATGATTTCAAAAATGACATTTTTATTATTCCTACTTAATTTATTAATATATTGCTAGCTCTACCGCATTGTTTTATATGTGCTTTGTATGCGGCTATTCCGTAATGGTTTTTATTACTGCTTCGTTAATATAATTCATAGTAAAGTTTTTTCTAAAACAATTATTAATAATGTGGTCAATAGTCATTGAATACAAAAAAACATATTGGATAGTAAGTTCATGAGATATGTAAATTGTATATGCGAACAAACAAACAAACGTTATATTATATGAGTACCTTAATACTCATAATCGGTTTTGAAGGTCATAAGACAATGACATCAAGATTGTTTGTTGTTATTATATACGAAAATAATTACATTTCAATTTGGATTAGAATAATGAGATTATTGTCCCACGTGTCGGATTTCGGCCACGGGGTTAGGACGACCATATTTAAACAGTCATAATATTTTAAATTATTTAAAATACATATCTGATATTTTCTTAAACAAAAATTTCAGCTTTATACCTTTAAGTTTTTATTATAAGCTTCTATTTAATGTAATTAACAATTTATTTATAAATAACTTTTAATTTTGTTCGAGGGTATCAACTTTTTGGATTTTTTATTTATAAACATGTTCAAATGCACTTCTTACTTTTATAAGGTCAAGCTGTCGGCTGTTAGTCAAAGCTGTTTCTATTTTCTTTCTTATAAAATACCCCTCTCATTTTAAATTGAAACGCTGGAATTCAATTCATTATTTAAAAAATAATAATATAACTTTGTTTACTATACTAAATATTACAAAAATACTTGTAGGTATACCTTTAAAAAAAAGTCCCACTGAGTTTCTTTCGTGGTCTGAGGCGTAACTCTTCCGAAACCGTAGTAGATAATTCTGTTTGACTTTCAAAAAGTGAATTTTTTGTTCCTAT
>DVXP01000145.1:0-26802 GCA_018235645.1 Junonia grisea | reverse complement strand
TGTGCAAAGTTCCAAACTTATCGGATTTCTCAAAACTGGTGAAAATTGAGCTCAAAGATTCCGTTACATACATACATCCCGAACTAATAAAACCGTGTTAATAAAATAGAAACAAATCGGACGTGACTCTGTGACAAACACATTGACATGCAAGCCGTGATCGCGTTAGTTAATTACTGAGCATTGCTTGCATAAACAAACAAGGGCTCTTGTGAAACATCTAAGTCTGTCTGGCGCCGTGTAATTGACTACAGATGTCTATAGATCTTGTATGATATTGACAGAGGTTCCACACTCTTACAGTAAACTACCGTAAGGACACTTTTATAAATTTTTATTATTATTTTACCGTGGGAGAGACGTGCATTTTACACGAATGGGCCGGCTTGACCGGAGTGATACCACGGCCTCACAGAAAACCGGCGTAACATGACGCTTGCGTCGTGTTTCGCCGCGTGAGTGCGGGTACCGGAGGCCCAATTTCCCACCCTTTCCCCATTAATTCCCCATCCATTCCCCCTCCATACCCCCTAAAAGGACGGCAACGCATTTCGTAGCTCCTTTGGTGTTGCAAATGTCCATGGGCGACAGCATTCACTTTCCATCAGGTGATCCTGTGTGGCCGCCCTATCCCATAAAAAAAATATAGCTGAATCTTGAACAGTATATGATATTTCCCAAGATTTTATGAGCTAAATTTTCTAATTCCTTTTTAACACAGAAATAGATGATCGTTTAGATTCAGATGACCCGTCAGCTCGTATGGTTATTATAATTAAAAAAAAAAATCAAGTCTATAACCGAAATAACAGTCGAAATAACCTGGCAATTATTTGGTGTCTTATTGATTTGAAGACATCCTAAATGGTTACTGGCTTGCCTTCTGGGATGCGGACGTCAGACGGCAATCGGTCTGCGTAAAAATCAGTAACCTGTCAAAACTTAAGCTAGAATAAAGCAGACCCTGGTTAAGTCCGGGAAAAATGCTAGGATGAAGAAGATTATGGTTGGTACAATTTTGTAACAAAATAAATATCTTTTAATGAGACTAGGCGTTTCAATCAATAGATGAAATAATTCCCGTTCTACATAGACTGTAAATATTCAATCTAAGATATCTCCTTGGTATTTTAAGCATTCAAGTATATGATCAGGTTTTTAACGCTAATGTTGTTCGACAGGCTAATGTTTTTATTCAATAGTGACATGATTTAGTGAATAAGATGCATTCATTATTAAAACAAACTAACCGTAAAAGTCTTTAACAAACTTATAAATGTAACGTAAAATGCGAGAAATATGAATAATAAAAATAATAAATTTCGACGTAAATATTAATAAAAATATAACGTAAAAAGGATGAATATATTTCGTTTTTTTACTAGAATAATTTTGTGGTATTCAAAACCGGGGACCAACTGAAGTAATATGATTTAAATCTTTAGCACCTCTTATAATTTAGTCAATGTATAGGTCGCCGTATAATATGTATGCAAGTATGCAAGTATTATATAAACGAATCTTTCATTTGTGTGGAAAAAATGACACTATGTCACAATAATACTCGTAACAGACATTTGTGACCGAATTAATTGCCTGAGCTCATACTTTTGTACGTTTCACACAGCAACGCTTAAGCTCGTATACAAGTTACAACAATTGACGTATCACTAATTGACTTGATGTGCCGACACGAGGAATGCCCACATATTAATATTATTGTTAGCCTTTTATAGCATAACGACACGCTACGAATTTTACAGTATTCCTCTTATAAATGTTTTGTTATTACAGTAACAACTTGGCCAATCAGTCGAGTTGAACTTGTAAAAGTGTACCGATATTTTCGTTATTTACATAAAAATATTTTTGATATCCGTAAACTATATCAAGAGTCAGGAAGCAAACATATTTTTATTGATTTTTCACAAAAATTTTAGGAACATATTACCTAAGTTAGCTTAATAGAGCTCAAGCACAAAGTTCCCATCGTTAGACGTCAGATTTTATGTAAATCTGTCAGAATCCTTGAAAAAACGGCATCAACCGAATCCGACTGATTTTGATCCGCTAGTTTTTTTTTAAAGTTGATAGCTTTGTGGTTCTTAAATATCAATAATTTATGTAGAAAATTAATGTATATCCTTATGGAACGCAAGCGTAAATGTCCATTGTCCACGGTTATAATATTATTCAAGTCTTCACGACATACGAGTATCATCATTCATCACATTGTCGGGGTTATTAATTTTTAAAATTTATACTTTTTGTAATTTTTTTATAACAATTAACTCTAAATACGTAGTGCCTCTATAAGTATAATAATATAAACCAATACATACCTACTAAACTTCCGTTGAATGCTTCAACCAGTTTGAATATAAGGATTTAATGTTTGCCCTTTAGATAACTAACTGCCTTACTTCCAAGTAGTTACGAACTACGAACTAAGTACTCAAATTCCTCATAGTTTATTATATTATTAAGTCTTATTAATTTGACTTAAGAAATTAAAAATGAAGTTTACTCTGTAATTAAATGAGCTCAGTATTTTCAAGAATTTAATGAAAGCCTCATTTCTCAGAACTTGTCGAAAGATTTTAGTCTTAAGCTAACTATTTACGACGGAATTGCATATATTCTGAATGAAACTATGTGTTTATCTTTAAAGGATTTACTATAAAACGATAAAGAAAATTCCGTTCGTCAACATTTGAAACACAAGAGTTTAGAAATAGAGTTATTTATTATTTTTGATTAATAAAAATGTCTCTTTGTCTGGCTACAGTCGAATTCATATGTAGCTTCTGAGAACATAATGTTTAAAACTGTACATATAATATTAAAACATTCCAAAAACATGTTAGATTGGGCAGATGTTCGAGTCATATTAGTTTTGTTGACCAACACTCGCCGCCGTATATGAGCACTTCGTATAGCGAAACGCTCATGTAAATGACGAAATCCATTTGTTAAAATATTCGCAGTACCGTTTGGAAGTTGTGACCTATTCGAGTTCCTCGTATTAAAAGCTACAACTCAAATGACCAACACGCTCGTTTACTTTCTGTAAATAATTCACGCTGGTATTAATTATACACTAAATAATGTAATATTCGATCTCAACACTTTGATTAGATGTAGGTACATACTAATATGGTAGCTATAATATTTATTTAGTATAAATTCATTCTTGACCTTTCGAATTCAAACTATTGGAACACGATGGTGCTCGTTGATTCTATATTTTTAATAAAGGCATCTGTTTTACTTTTTTATTTATAAATTAAAACTATTGTTGTAATATTGTCGTCATTAACGCTCCCTGCATCAGCAACGGTTTCATGTCAACGAACAAGAATAATAATATAATTATAATTGTAACGTGATTGAAACCCACACTTTCATAAGGTTCCCAAGAGGCTTAAAATGCTATTATTTTCTGTAGCAAGCACTAGGCACCTAATATTATATAATCACCATATCAAACCAACCTCACAATGTACTAAAACTTATGATTAAAAATCTATGTTATCAAACTTGTTATATATAATATTTTTATTTCTCGATCATTACAATAAACATATAAGGTATTTCTTTATTCGTAGAGCACAATATCCATGGAAGCCTAAAAATAGAATTTTTTTTCACTTAAACGGTGTTTTTTTTTAAATATTTATGTAAAAAAATTATACCTTCGCCTTTGACTAATTATTGTTTATTGAGACGTTCCCATTTTGGACTAAGCATTGGAAGGTAATAAAAAACTATCAAATGACAAAATATAAACGGTTTGACAGAAAAAATGACATTAAAATTGGTCCTCTATGGGTGCAAATATAACTAAATACATAGCACACACGAAGCAATCAGCCAAATAAGGTGTATGTTTCGTGCAACATTTTAGCGCTCGGTTAAAGTATGGGGAACTGGCATTATCCGTACGTAGGCGAACAAGTACGTTGCACTCGCTGCCGGTTAGAATCCTTGACTTTTCGTTTAAAAATGTCATTACATCATATGATATTTACAATGTGATTACTTGACGTCATCAAATCAAATATCATACTATTATTATAAATGCAAGTTATTCGACGATATACGGAATCCATCTATACTTCAACACTGCTAAGCGAATTTTAATAAATCTTTAAAGTAAGTGAAGATTATTAAAATAAGTCATAATTTTTTATATGTCGGCAGTGGCATAGACAGAATGGGTGACTCCCGGGGTGGATCCCTATCCTTTATGCGGATAACCTTTTTCTAGCTATCCGGTCTACAAGTTGCATCCCTTATCAATTGTTTTCGTTCATCCTTTTGTCACGCATTTTGCGGCGACCTTTTTTTGTAGAAACCCGTCTAAACTGGCAGTCGTCCTCATATTTACTTTTCGATACTTTTTCGTGATATACTTTGCGAATGATCTTTAGTTTTACAGATCCATACGAAATTACACCCACTTTTCATTTTGCGATCTGAACATACACTTTAACACAATTTTTTACAATATTACGGAACCATAAATATGATCTCGAAATAAGTTCTAATCAACTAAAATAAGCATTAATAATATTATACCCCACCTTCTTTATATAAATTTAAAGAATTAGTAGGTATAACTTCAAAATAGAAATATCAATATAAACTTCTAGTCTTTCGGTTACTGGACTTAGCCTTGCAATCAACTAAGTGGCATAAGCAAAGCCGAGTTGATTGCTTCGGCAGATACAGACAAAAGACAAAAAAAAAAACAGATTAAAGCTGACAAATACTCGTAGAACCACTTAGAATGATATTCTAAGCATGTGATGCATTGAAGCCATTATTAAATATATTATCATATCCACCTATATGGTGACAATAATGACGTATTAATAAAAAAAAAACATATTAAGAATAACTTCAAGGCAAATTTGCAAACAAGTTAAAAAAATACCTTCTAAGTGTATGTGGTAGGTATGTTTCTATGTTTATGTTTGTATTTTAATAAAAATATTTCAATTAATAGGTTCCAACGAAAAAACGAAATCCTAAACAAATTATTTTATTCTAAATACAACATATTCTGCTTCTTATTAAAACGCACCAAAAATACATTTTCAAACATTGATACTTAGGTTTATAATAGCTTATAGCCAATTGAGTCCAAAATAATGGTTTAAATTTTGAGGTAACGCTTAATAGCCATTGCGTTTGGTAGCCTCTTTCATAAGTTTAGCCAGAAGTGGACCACACAAAAAGTTTTAACTTGACACTGGCCCTGGTCCCTCGGCGTCGTAAAAACAAAACGGTTTTGCTCCTTACCCTCGCCAGATGTCAGAAGTGACCAATAAATCAGTCGCTAAGACGATATTTGACGACATCTGTAGAACATGCAGCATGCGCCGAGAAGTGCGGAGTGACGAGCGGGGCTTGTCGTTTTAGTTTTGACTAGTTAAACCTCGTATTATTATCCTGAACCGCCAATAATCTTTTAGTAACCAGTGTAGGATTGTCAATGCTATTTAAAATTGAATGAAACTAGGGTTAAAGCTGCTAGAATTTGCTCTACGTCTCGTACTATTTATTGATAAACTAGAAGTACCTAATAGAAAACGGTACGATTGATGTAAAAAATAAGACAAACGGGCATAACTAGAATGCCTATTTTTATTGTATTTTGATAAAAACCCAGGACGCAATCTCATAACGATATCATACATATCCTGGGAATTTAGGATTGTTGGCAACCTTTAGGGTTGCCAACAATCCAGTGGTATTTTCATCAAAATCGATTCATGAGTGTGATTTTTAAATCAAAATAGCTGAAACAATTGGGTCATTTAAGTGAAAGAAATAGTATTTTTATACCTATCTGCCTTCGTATCTGTTTATCTGTCAGCCTTGCTCCCAGATTGTACCGATTTTGGTGCGGCTTATTGTTTAAAATTTGATATAATAGAGATGATTCTTCTCTTATATACGAATTTATGTACGTTTTCCAAAAAGTTTATTTTCTAGTCTTTTTTAGTTTGTTGAAGGGTTGTGGTAAACTTCTAATGGTGATATACGTATGTTTGAAATTTATTGTAATTAATAATTTTAATAGCATCTTGTTAATTTTTACCATGATGATAACAACCACGGTATTGTTATTTAACAATAAAGGGCACCAGCCGAGTGGACGAGACGTCGGGCCATGGATGACATAATAACAAATAGTTTCAGTTTCTTCCTTTGAATAGTCACCCGTTTGTTAATGGCTTGGTGGCCTCCTTCTGGGTACTTAAAATTACTAAATTAAACGTTTAGCCGTTTAAGCTTAAAAATAACAAAACAGTGTTTTTAAAATCAGTATCGCAAAATTACTGTAATATCGACATTGACATTTGTACGATATTAGTAGGTACCATACTCAAATAAATACGTGTCTATTACGTTTTATTATATTTTCTTAAGCAATTAAAAGTGCCAAAAGACTAAATTTCAAGTCACAAAGCTAATCAACATATACCATAACAGAAATCTATAAGGAACTCGTTAAAATACTCTTCAAAATTGTACTTATAGACTAGAGTCAAAGTTACTATCTTTAAGTCATATTCAAGATGGCGAACAGTAAACGTTGCACAAGAGTTAGTCCCAAAAAAGCAAACAAACAAAACATTATAACTAATGGCAGTAATTTAAGGTAATGTGAGAAAACTCGGAACACAAACCGAAGTACATGGACAGTCTTCCATCTTAAATGCCAACATAGTAAATACATGATAAAATGAACAGTCAAGAGATCCAAAGATTAAGCCTTCAAGGGTAACGTGTCCATTGTGCGTCGATTTTCCCACAATTAAAACCAAGCTAGATGCTAAGTACAAATAATAGTCTCGAATCCCTATTTATATTGTTATACGTTAAGTGAAATATAATTACTACCACACGCATCGTTATTCTGTTGTAGTTATAATATATGTATGTCGTTAAAGGTCTATTGGCTAATAACGCAAGATATCTTTTCCTGATTCTGTGTGTCAAATAAAAACGCAAATTGCATTAATTTGTCATAGAGAATCAGTGTCCAATGATTTATAGGAAAATATGCAATATATTTTTGGTTTGTTGTTAGGTGTATGTTGTTACATAAGTATATTCTCCTTTTCACAACAAAAAGTATGAATATCCAAGACAAGAAAAAATAACTTTTTGCATACACACATCTTACATGCTACGCAATTAACTTTTTTTTTCACAAATATTTTAAAAGGAAATGTAAAATAAATGATTATTATTTCAAAGCGTCGAAATATTTGACCTTATTTCTAGAGGTACTGAAGCGAATATAGTATACGTTTTGTAATGTGCACGCTTAGATAGCTCTATTCGTATACTCGAACAACTTACGGCTATTCGTGACCGGCGACTTTTATAACGTGACCAATAAATAATTTTTAACTATAATCTGTTTTCTTTAAATTAAAATTCTTTAGAATATGAAAAGTGTTATTTTTAGTTACAAACTGAATATATACTTATGTTTCAGATGTATTAAAAATTTATTGATGTACTGGTGGAAGAGAAAAACGTTGTTTTGTTCATTACCAGTGTCTCCACCATCCACTGTCTCATTCAAATATACACACAAAATTTAATTTTCCTTAGAAGGAATTGTATGACAAACATCCGTAGTGAAGAATTTTATATACACTCGAAAATGTCAGAGATAGGTACGTAGATAAGATGATGATATTCATCACCAAACTTTTGAGTTTGGTGGTGAATATCATATTTGACATAATTGAATTTTTTTTGTAGTATGCACTGCTTAAATAGAGACACATGAACATTTTAAATGTTGAAATTCTTTTAAAAAAAAGTTCTAACAAAAGCATAAGTTTATCTGCTATAGATAAATCTGATTTTCGTTGAAAGGGAGATCAATACGGGTAGGTTTGCTGATTTGCGTATGAAAAGTTATTTCGGTTTGCTTTGGTAATTCTATTAAAATATCTCAATAACCTTTGTAAAACGCGTGGGAAATGAGACGGGTTGATTATGTAAATCAGGTCGAATGAACATAATCAGAGGGCCTAGAAATCAATGGAAGTATTGAAGAAAGTATACAATTGTTAGGATTTTTATAAGTTAAGGCACCTTGCAGCTCTATGACATATAGGTACAGAAAAAATAAAACAAAAAATTAATTTCTTTGACTTGTCAGAAAAGAATACTAGAATATTTCGGTCACATTTTAAACATTAAATATAAATTACTGAAGTTGATCATACAAGGCAAAATCAAGGGAAAGCGAAGCCTCGGAGAAAGGAGAATAATTTGATTATCAGTTCCCTGCCCTGAGTCCCGGCATTAAAAGTGCAAGTTGCCCTATTGAATAGCTGAACTTCGCATGAAGATGACACCTTAAAAAGAAGAAAAGGTTTAAAATGCCTTTTTCGTCCGAGTGTACGTGTACGCGAAGTAGGGCACGCACGTCGTGTATAGGTTTTTGTGTTTAGAACAATCGGTCACCGTTAGCGGTCGGCATCTCGGACGCGCAAGGAATCACTCGACCTCGTCAACTGTTCTGAATACCCGAGACCCGCACCTGCGCGTGATACTTTACATCTCATGCAGTTTGTATTGGATACTCGTATCTCGTGACAAAAACTAAATTTGCTTTAGTAATTTTCACATCATAAGAAAATCATTGAATAAATTGTTAATAATATTTTGTGCGAAAGGCTTAGATTCTTGTTAGTTAAAGTTCCTTTTAACATTATAATGTTTGATTATTTGTACTTAGGAAGCTTTTTTTATAATGTCGAACTTACTATATATAACTACAAAACAAGGTATTATATAAATAGTTTAATCTCGGCTGAATGAACAGCAGCTATTCCTCTAACCTTGAAACATTCACTCGTTAATACATGCAGGTCTGTTCATAGCAACCTACCTAGTTGACCTCACTTATTTTTTTTAGTTTTTAAAAGATTTACATTACATAAATAATTGAACACAATTCCAAAAAAGAACCCGTAATTTTGTTATGATAACGCCGTGCGAAGCTGTCAGGGCTACAATGATTTCGGACAAAAACATAATTTACGTGCATAAAACAAGATCAACCAGTACAAGGGAACAATGTATGTATAATAGGTATATTCATAAATGAGATTAGACGTAATCTGAACGTACATCACTCTGTGGTAGAAATATGAATCAGTTGACATGATTCCGTTTTATTATTATGTACTACGAGATTAATTTGATACTCTTGTTAATGAAAAGTTATATGTGAAATATTTAAATTATAAGTATAAATATCATGAAAGCAATTGTTTCCACTTAAGTGTATTTCATCGTTATATAATTAGTATAATTACATGTTCAATTTACTGTTATTACGTACTATTATTGATATTACACATGAACATCTGTATATGTAGATAAATTCAAGGAACTATCGACCAATCAATAGCGGATTAAGCTCCTACCCTAATGCAGATTAAGAGAGAATGATTTTGTCCAGTTCGGGGAATTTTATGAAATGATAGCGTGTATAGAGCACTGATATTTTAAACTGGTAAAACTCAATGTATAATTAATGGAGTTATTAAGTACTAAGTACTTTTCGGTCTTTTTGTATGGAAACTATTCTAAACTAAAACAAAGTGGCGGATTTAACACAAGTGCCGCCCTGGGCCCTAAATCATAGGCCGCCCCTAGCTTAAACGTAAAAGGTAGGAAGTTAAAAAAGTTAAACCCCTCCAAAGTCAACACCCTCCATTCCCTATCTTAGATATAGGTACCATTTTAGCTAAAACAAAGGTTGTCCGTCTCGTACGTAATTTTGCCGCCCTCGGCCCTAATTTATAAGCCGGCTCTACCTTAGCCATTCTCTGTCTTAGATATACCAATTTTGCTAAAAAAAAACAAGGTCGTCCGCTTCGTTTCCAACTTTGCCGTTCTTAAAATGTGCCGTCCTGTAGTCTTATTTATCAACAAGTTCAAAATCGTGTTTACTCTTGATAAAAGCCCTACAAATATGTGCGTTAGCTCATTGGGATCGGAACTTGGATGAATTTTCTGCAAGAAAAAGTATTATGCAGATAAGATAAAATAAAATTCAGAACTCGTCGACTAAACTACAAGCTTTATATCTCGTAGTTCCAAATATTTTTAGTCAATTTTTTGGCGTTGACAACAAGTTCACGCGTAATAGTTATGTATTAAAAAGTTACAAATTCGTAAGTAAGTACGTAAGTACTTACGCCGCAAGCCCGGAAAGAATACGTAATGATGAATTAAATTAGGTTCCCATTGATATTTTACATACGTACACAATACACATTGTGTAATCTATCTGGACAATGTTATCTAACGAAACAAGGCTCTCCAATTAATACTCAGGTATCAATACCGGTGTATCGATAAATTAAATTATTTGCTTTCAGGTTAAATTTCCTTTTATTACAATTCCTACCATACGAATATAATATTGAAATGAAATACCTAGTAATTATAAACATCGACTACTAATAAATAATTTACTTGCTATTACACGTAAACGTTTTGGGTATGATCAGGATGAAGCCAAGCCTGATATTTTTGGTGACATGAAAACTATCTCATTTTAATTTCGGGCCTTTTTCATAAACCACCTCTAAATCATCTTTAAGGCTGTATGTTGTTACTTTACTTATGTTAATTTAATTAAGTTCCTAAAATAATTTCCTTCGTGGTCTAGTCACGAAGGAACACCCGACGTTTCGGTCTATGAAATCAAAAACGAAACAAACTGAAAAAAAAAACATGAAAAAAAATTTCACTCTTTCTTTTAATGCCTGCTCTATTTATGATACTTGATAGAACTTGAACTTGGACAAATACCATAATATAAGCCAAAAAGTTCGGGAACAATGCTAGAAAGAAGAAGATAAGGGTATTATTTTCTAATAATTTTTTTTTTTTGTAAAGCCAAAAGATAAACGAAAATTCTTTCCGCTAGGTACGCCAACCGCCATTACCAAACTGACTGACTGACTTAATGACGGTTGGCCTAAGATCCGAGATTAGAAAATAATCTGCTATTTTCCTCCTTGCTAGCATTTTTCCTGAACTTAACCAGGATCTGATTTAGTCTAGCTTAGGTATTGACAGGTTACCAATTTTTAGGCAGAGCGATTGTTCACTATAAGTCTGCTGTAATTTAAATGTAATTATTTACATTTCTTAAATATATTTATCAATATTTTTAAAATGTATTATTAAATAAGAATGTATTATAATGTAATATATAAGATATAAAAAGTGAATAATAGTATATGATTTTATATAACGAACCAACTAAAATTCTGCTAAAACCATTTACGTACAACACGATACGTACGTGGACGAAGTCGCGGGCCAAAGTTAGTTTTATATAAAATAAACATTTCTCTCATTAAAATGAAATAGCCTGCAGTTATAGACTTCGTTTCATTTTGTTTGCAAGAATAAAACTAAATAATATAGCTTTTCATGGCGTTTAATAAGAGCTATTACTTTAATGTTTATTTCCGTGTCCAAATGTACGACTAACGGCATTTGTATGAAGGCTCTGAGTAAAAACATTCTTAGAAGTTGTAGCTTCTAAAATCAAAGAACTAAATTGAATATTATTTACTTTCTGACTTATGATTTAAAACGATTTTATTTTGTACATACATATTATTTGCATTGTAATGTAATAAGCCTTGAGTTGGTTTCGTGGATAATTCTTAAAATTGGACAATATGTTCTTTTTATATGTGTTCTTTTATCATTATAAGAATTTGTTTTTTAACCCCCGACCAAAATAGAGGGGTGTTATAAGTTTGACCGCTATGTTTGTCTGTGTGTCTGTCTGTGGCACCGTAGCACCTAAATGGGTGGACCAGTTTGGATCCAATTTGTTTTATTTGAAAGAGGATTTTCTAGCGGTGGTTCTTAGACATATTATATCAAAATCGGTCTAGCGGTCGGTTTCGAGATTGTAGTTTTTTCGGGTGGATTTTTGCTACTCAATTTTGAAACAGATATTTTCACCTGATTGAGCTGAAATTTTGCATATTTAGTTTGGATGACAATATACGATAAAATGCGTGACGTCATTCTAAATTCAATAAGACGGACCATACAACCTAGCAGAATAATTAGTTTTATTGCATTCTTACAATATGAGTATCAAATGAAATAGCTTATTGAGAGTAACTCGAAAAGTAATATGTCGTCATTCTAAATCCAAGATGACCATCCAAGCTAGCGGAATAGTTATTTTTCATGTATTTCAACAATATGGGTCTAAAATGAAATTATTGAAATTGAAAATTGAGAATATGGGATTATTGAGATTAACTCGAGACGTAATATGACGTCACTCTAAATCTAAGATGGCGGACTAACCCAGATGGCGGAATAGTCATTTTGATGCATTCCTACAATATGGGTATCAAATGAAAGGGCTTATTGAGAGCCCTTATTGAGATCTCGAAAAATTATTTATATGCGTGCGCGCCTGTGTGTCTGTTTGTGTATTATTATATAGAATATTTAAAACTAATATCTCCCAAGAGTTTTAGATGCCGTATTGAATACGATGTCGGAGGTTTAATAAATTTTTCAAATTTACACTTGTAGACGTAAGTACCGATCTACTTTAAAAACATTTATTTATTTATTTGTGTTATAAAAGTGCTTTGTTAAGTTTCGATTTAATTATACATATATATTATATATATTACATTGGCTCTATGTTATATTATATTGTTGGTACATATCTGAATATTAAAAGTAACTGATTAGAGATTATTTACGAACTGCTGTCACGATTTCGTATTTCCTAACGTTTCTAAAGAGAGCGAAATGTCAGCCTGTCCTTCATTTACGATTGCAATTCGCCAAAATATTCACTAAAAATTGTGCTGGATATAAGTTTTGGAATACCTGGTAATAAATACGTAGAAACTTGAAGCTTACTTACTACTTTGAAAATTAATTACTTACCTACTTATTATGATTAAATTTTATATATGTATAGATGTAAAAAAAATATAGAATTGGGTTCTCAAATATACATAAAGTTAGGTTATCTCAGTAATATGGCAGGATGTGCGTCTAACACATCTGAGTATTTTAGACACATAGTATATAATTATGTACATATCTAACTTTTTTTATGTCCGTTCCAGATGGTGTAAATAACCTTTCTAGCATTTTTTCCAAACCTTCACCATGCACGGTCTGCTAAAAATTATAAACTTGGCAATAACAGGTATTAATATTGTGTTAAAACTGTTGTCGTTACCGCAGTTTAATAAAATTTTGTATCAAAAAGATCATCGTCATCTTTTACATCAAGCGTCGGTGTCCGCATACAAATGGTCTAGAAGACATCTCTGCAATACACTGTATGTGCGATACATTGCATAACACCGCTTTCTTTTGATGCGGCTCTGACGAAACGACTGACAGTTTGTAACAAATCCGTTACCGTAATAGACCGTGATAATAAACGTATGTACGTGTATATTGGCTATCTTAAACTATCAGTTTAGTGTAGAGCAAGTCACGAAAGTTGAAGGATATGGACTTTGGGAATTACGCTGCACTGAACAAAAAGTTAGGTATCCACTAATCAGAGTCGAGATTACTTCGACAGACATGCGCCAATTCTAATTCGACTCGTGGACAGTTTCAAGTTGGTTGAATGTACATATTTATAAATCACATATAACATTTAAGATTATCAAAGTTTTAAAGCAGCTACAGATGATTGTCACCACAATGTTGAGAATTTCAAGCTGTACTAGTAATTTATTGGAGCTTCGTAGTCAAAACTGAAGGCTTTTTTTTAGTTTCGCCATTTCCGTCTCTCTGTGTATCCGCAGCTTAGACCACAGAGCCTTAATACTAAAAGGTTGTTATTCAAATTAGTATAAGTACAGTCGAGTGCATAAATATATAAATTTGAAAGCGTCATAAAACACTATTTTATTTTCTACTGTATTTATGCATACGTCACACCGACGAAATCGTCACTACAATATACCTAATCAAATTGATTTTTTGAGGTTTCTAAACCATGTTTTATAGACATTTTTCATATAGTATTTTGGTTCGACACGCGCTTAGCCGATTTATTTTTATCGTACACTTTGATTTGTCTTTACATGAATTTTATATGAATAAAAAGTTTGCCAACGAGCGCTGAAACTTCGGATCGAAACTTTAAACTGAAACTTATTTATCATAAAATTAAATTAAAAACTTCATGTAGGTATACCTATCCTTGCATTAGTTTTTAAAATTCATGCAAGTAAAACTTTTATTTCTCTGTGACATCCAAAATTAATTTTTATCTTTAATAAAAATTTTAAGCTTTGAGAACGTATTGCGATAAAGTCTTACTAATACCGTTGTACCTAACAGAACCATATATCAGATCCAAGAAAAATTGAAGTACCGTATGCAATAGCCAGAACATTTTAACATATGGAATGGAATTACCTCAAAGATGATCGTGTGTTACGACGTTTTTCACTCGGACATTATTTCAGTTTCCTAATTGACTAATGGCAGTCGGCAAAGTTGTAGTATTCAGTTCGAAACTTTTGTGCACACGTGTAACAGTAAACCTTGTTTTAGACATACTCGTATATAATACGTTTCCGTATTTCGCCTCAATGTTTCTAGTATAAGACATATCCGTGACCGAGAGAATCGACTTTTTTAATAATTTTGATCTGAAACCTTGACATCTGACAATATTGTGACTGATAGTATTATTACAAAGGTATCCACGTAGTAATGCCGATGTGTGAGAAAATTTTATTTTAAATAATTTAACAAGTTTACTGCAAATATTATATATAAAATATATTAACTTCGTGAACTTCAAATAAGGTTCAACCGTCTCCGGCCGCCGAATTTTTTTGAAAATGTATAAGTTTTCGCTTCACGTATACATAGACTCGATATTAGTTATAGAAATGCCATTATTTATCGTGTAACATTTTACCAGGCAATCGTCATTGCGGGCACCCGGCAGTGCCGCCGAACGCACGGGTCTCCCTGCCTGTGGACAAGGACATCGAGCCGGGGACGGTGGCCGTGTACGAGTGTGATGAGGGCTACGAGCTGTTCGGACCGCATCAAAGGGAATGCACGCTGAGAGGCGACTGGACCGCGGAACCTCCGTTTTGCGGTAAAAACACTTAATTACGACATATTTTAATCAATGTATCTATACTAATATCATAAAGCTGAAGAGTTTGTTTGTTTGAACGCGGTTGTATCAGGAACTACTGATTCTAATTGAAAAACTACTACTACTTAAAAAAAATACGGCCACTTTGATTTTCGAAATGGAATTAGAGTTCAGCGATAAAAAATGAAAACCCTCACAATGACGCAAACGAAGTCGCAGACAACATCTAGTTATAATATGTATATTAAACATATTTATAACTAAATTATTTTTAGTACATTTTTACTCCATTTTACATTTCTTTTCAATTTCTCTTTTTAAAATGTTTGATAGAAGACACAAAAGCTTAAGTTATATTTAGCATGTACCTAATTAATAAAATACAATTTGCGTAGGTACAAACGTCGCCTTCAGAAAGCCAGCGAATCAATCGACAACGGTGAGGGGGGGCAGCGCCAGCAACGGGAACGACGGGGAGAAGACCACGGAGCACGACGGCAAGCGATGCACGGAGACGCAGCGGGAGGCCTCGCCCTGGTGGCAGGTCGACCTCCTCCGCCACTACGCCGTCAAAGTGGTCAGGGTCACGACGAGAGGCTGCTGTGGTATGAACAATTCTTTCTAATGCCGTGATCACCCGTTATGAGTACAGTGGTAAGACAGCTTTGTTGGCTTGTGACGCGATGTTGATAAAGTCTAATTTTATCATTTCTCTTTAAACTCTTTAATAGCAAGTACTTATAATCTCTTTAAATCCTGTTTTTCTCTAATCCACTTTCTTCAGTGACAGCGTTTTGACATGGATATTGAATGATACGGTTTAACTATCTCGCCACGGTACTCGTAACGTGTGATCAAGGCTTTACATCTAATTACGAGGAGTAAAAATTGTAATCTGCTCTACGTTACTAGACTCAAACTTAGGTAGCATGATTGTTTTCAGGGAGCGCGGGTCATTTTCCGTATATGTCACGTGGTGCAAAGTTTTGTGTGATATACATTGTAATTAGACATATCATTATATTATTACATATTCAACACTTGTATTAAATGCATGGAAAATGTTCCATGCGTCTTTATACAGGAACACCCACCTTCAGTCCCTTTCACCTGCCGGCAGCGCCTGTGCTCATTGATGTGGAACAGTAAATATTTATTTTAAATATTATATTCGCACCATTTCAAAGACAAACCACACAAATTCAATATTTCACATAAAATGTAGTATTTATGAATATACTTGTATTACGAACGTATGAATAATGAATATAGTACTTATAAGTATATTATGTAATATCGAGGCGACAAAGGCTAACAGCGTAATGGACAACATAACCGGAAGCTTTCAGTATTTACTACGCTTTAACCAAAACATGTCATTGTTTGTTAATGAAATTTTAATTGTTTCTACAGATGCCGATAATAATTAAGTGACGCTTCACAAAAGCGATACCATGTGTCGGCATATAAGGAACAATTATTAAAAAACTTTACGAAATTAATTAAACGTCCTCATTTTATTATATTTATAAATTTTACTTGTAATTAATTTTGCCTGTATTCTTAAATCATTAAAATATATACTTTTTAAGTTAATTTTTATTATTTTTAACTTTCTTTCTTTCTAAATTGAGCTAAAAAAATATTCTCTATCTTAAGTATAGTATTTTCGCTAAAAAAAGTGTGCTATTTGCAACTTTTGTGTCCCTAAATTACTTGCGCTCTAGGCCCGGGCCTCTCGGGCCTATGGGTAAATCCACTACTGCTTAAATGAATCATAAAATAAAAAAGTATTCATCAGCATTCATTTTTATCTGATAAAAATTATTTTATGAAAGAAAACTATTTTTTTCTCAGAAATGGCAAATCTGATAAAAAAAGATTATAAGAATACTTTGAATAGATAATTCCTAGAAAAATTGCATTCACGGAATCGACGGAGGCTTTGCAGGATTTCAATAGAGTGCTGTCCCTTGTTTGTTGTGAATTAGAATTTAAAAAATAAAATTGGACAATGACGTCTATTCTTGACCCTCGACGCAAAAGTTCGCTTGAGCCGTTTACTAGTTAGGGGTCGTTCAAGTATTACGTAACGCAATTTTTGAAGATTTTAGACCCCCCCCTCCCCCAGATATAACGCACCGTAACGTTGTTCCGTACCCCTCCCCCTAGACGTTACGTAACATTTTACCAACATTTTTAGGTGAAAATGGTCACTAAAATAATTTTTGAGACTATTTTCATCGAAAAATCACAATTATGTCGTTACGTAACGCGTTGTTGTTATACCGGCCCCATAACGCACCGTAACGTTTTACAAGACCCTCCCCTCCCCCCAAACTGCGTTACGTAATACTTGAACGAACCCTTATGGGGGTAAAATACAATGTGTCAATGTCGGGAGTTTTATAAAAATTCCAAATGGATACTTGTATCCGAACTAAGGAGTAGACACAAGTTTTTGTTAATATGAAGTATGTTATGAAAATATTGAAATATCAAAAAAATATCTACCCAATATTGAAATATACTTCGATGTCAGATGGGAAAACAGGTTATCAAAGCCAGCAATTTATTCTCTGTTTCCCGGAATTTTATTCTTTCCCATTTCATTTAAAATCACTTCATATATAAAACGTAAATAAAATGGATTCAATATATTTAATTTTAATTCCTACTACAGGATTTTGTTTGTTTGTGTCTATGTTCAAAGTAAACTTTTACAGCGTTGAAAGTATTTGAAAAATATACGTATACCTAGACATACGTGCGCACCATTTGAAAAGCTACTTTTTTCAAAAGCTTACCCTTACAGTGCTTTAATACCAAACTTGCATTTGTATATTATTTTTGAAATGAATGATAATTAGAGACCGGATTATATGAAACATAAAATGTTCATTATATGCATGAAAATATGCACGAAAAATACCCGTAATATGCACTAACAATGGCGAAATATGCAAAAAAATATGCAAATGCATATAAATTTAAAAAGATAAAATAGCTAAAAAAGGTAAAATTACAGACAAAATAAAAGTAAAAAGGACAATTTTCTTGAGTGGCGACCAAAAAAAAATAGGTCATCACGTATGTTTCCGACTAAAAAAAGATCGTCAACTAAAACAGTCAGCGAGGGAAATACGTCCAAAATATGCATTTTACCCTTGATTTTTAGGCTAAATATTTTTTTTTTTATTGGTTCATAAAACTGGTTACAATCCTTAAAATGTTAAACTTAATATAAACATGGACTTAATATAAACATGAACATAGATTGAAACTTTCTGGATATGAACACAGCATGCGTATAAATATAAGTATCATGTGGTGCACAAATAAATATGCAATTAAAATGGAAGAAATGTCTGAAATATGCAATATTCCAAAAAAGTGGCTGAAATATGCAAATGCATATGCATACCTATATGTAAATTCATATAATCCGGTCTCTAATCATAATCAATACTTAAGTAGAAAAAAATGCCCATTTCTAGCCTCCGAGTAAAGTCTGCGTAAATTCTTAAAGTAACACAAAATAGTGTACGACGGAATTATGTTTGTTAAAGTTAGAAATAGTCGCGATAGCATAATAAAATTATATCCACCTTTTATCTATAAAAGATATTAATCCATAATCCAATATCGTAAAGTCAAAGTAATCAGTTTTATGTTTTAAAATATCGGATAAAAATAACAAAGAATTTCATTTACAGAACAATACTAATAATCCATATCAAAATAAAACTTTAAATAATTTTAATAAATTCTTTAGATAAGGATTTACTTTTTATAATTTATTTATTTGGTTTTGCTTTTATAATATTGGTTTTACAGTTATTTTAGTGTTTGCAAGACCGCGTAAAAATAGTTGAACCGAGGGAGCGCTAAGATTACGCATTTGCAACTACTTGAGTATGGGCGGGTGTAAAAGATCATAATCCATGTATTAGTTAAATGTAATACTTATACGAAAACTACCTTTGATTTTATTAGAGTTAATTACCCATATTCTGCCTTTATTAAAAACTAAAAAAAAATCAACGTAAGTATCATCATTTTGTCACATTTTTGCGTCTATTATCAGAATAAAAAAAAAACAAACACTAAACTAACCTAACCCAAACTCAATATTATTCATATTAAAATACTTAATTTTCGCTAGTAGACTCATAATTCGTCACAGTTGATGGAACAATGTCGCAACATGTGTCCGACATGTTGTAAAAGTGACCGCGGTCATGTGCATGTCGTGAGCTGTGACGGCGCAGTCATTCATTACACGAGCATGTCGTACTATTTCGAAAGAAGTAATTTAATCTATTGGTGTACATATTGTAATGCTAGGCGCGAAATGAAAACAATACATGTGTATACATGTTTTGTACGGTTTTACGTAAGAGTATTTTTAATAAGTAAGGGAACGTACTTCGTGACCTATTTTGGTGGTTCTTTAAAATATTACGCTGTACTATTAGGTCAATAAAGAGAGGGGGTGATATAAAAAAGTTCACTAAAATACGATTTGTCATACTACGTGGTAAATTTAGGGGAGGTAGGCGTATCTTGGCATAAACTATTTAGCGAAACTACGAAAACTCCTAAAAATAGTTCACGTAATATAGGTACGTTCCCTAATAGATACAGTCGATACAGAAAATAATATTTTCGAATGTTAATTCGTTAAAAAAATTTAAAGTTCACATTTAAATTAATTGGGGTTATGTAACTACCTCAAATACTATCGTTAAGATAAACGTACGTCTTAGTTTTGTTACCGCTGGACACTCATCAATTGTGCATTTTTAATAAGTTGTTTTCTGTTTAATACTTTTCCGTATCGATGCACGCTGTAAAAAGCTTAATTACGATCACAACTTTATGACAAAGCGTCCTTTGTTTCATACGAGCCGTTCATCACATTTTTATACAATCTAATATACTAGCTGTCCGCCTCGGCTTCGCATGGATTAATATATAAAGCTTATAATCAATACATTTTTAAATTAAAATGATAGAGCAACATCATTTTACTCTCAGTTCGGATCGTACATTTGTTTAGTGCGGTTGTGTTATTGCGGAGCGTTATCGACGTACTAATTGTTTACTAAGAATCAAGGGCCGTCGCGGCGTTATCTACGCGTACGCAGCCGCTGGCGGCTCCCGGCCGTATGGTGCAGTATAATGGAGTTGAATAATAATATACTAGTCACGGAGAATGTAAACAACTTTGTTGAAGAGTGCACTATTAGAAATGATAATATTATTATGGATGCGGAATTATTGCATTCCGATGCTGAATTAACATGTATGGGTGATGAGGATAGTAGAAGGGCAAATAAGCGTTTGCGGTCGTCAGACTCAACAAATGAATGGACAACCGTTGATAGGCAAGTAAAAAGAGTACAGACTAGAAAAACAAGATCTCAGACTAATCTTCAAGATGATACTATAGAAATTTGTATATATTCCAAAGAAATATTACCTAAACAATTTCAGATGGCTAAGTTATTGAAAAAAGAAAATATTATGAATATCACTCGAGTTAAATACATTAACCCTTACAAGGTTCTAATTCAATTTAGTAAAGAAGACAGCGCGAATAAACTTATTGATTGCACGACCTTTTTAGAAAGTGGGTGGAGAATTCAAAAGACATATGAAGTAGGATTATCATACGGTATCATTAGGAATGTGGAAATTGAGTTGACAGAAGATGAGATTAAACAGAATATAAAGACTGAAAATGAGTTAGTATCAGTTAAAAGGCTTATGCGGAGAAATGATGGTGGGACGGGCTGGATTGATAGTGAAACAGTTCGTTTAGGATTTAAAGGTACATTTCTTCCTCAGCACGTATATGTGTATGACATAAGAGTTAAGATAGAACCCTATAAATTTTTTGTTACTCAATGTTCTAAGTGTTGGCGATTTGGTCATAGTAAAAAGATATGTCCAAGTAAGAAAATAGTATGTCCGAAATGTGGTGATAATCATGACAATTGTGAAGCTACAACTTTTAAATGTATTAATTGTTCAGGCCAACATTTAGCTTTGAGCAAATTATGTCCTGTGTATAAAAAAGAAAATAAAATTAGAGAAATTATGTCAGAATTTAATGTCACGTATAAGAAAGCCCTAACCATGTATGTGCCTCCCACTCCACCAGTGAATAAAGTCGTTCATCATAAAAGTCCTCTACGAAAATCCAATCTGTCTCCTGCTGTTTCGACTGACTCTTTAGCGCCAAGAAGCTATGCTGAATGTTTAAAAGTAGGTAATGCCGAATCAACAAAGCCGAGTAATATCTTTAGGAAATCTACGAAAACCAAAAATAAGAAAAACTACAATAGAGAAAAGGTTAATGATTTTGAGGACATTGATAGCGAATCGAGTACAGAACATTACCCTCGGGAGAATGAAAAAAACAAAACAGAAGACGTAACCAAACCAAAAATAACATTTTCTGAATTAATTGAAAGGATTGCTGATATTATTTTTATTAAGAAGTATTCGGGAAGAAAGAAGATACAACAAATTTTAACATTAATATTTGAATGGTTTGTAATTATGTTCGGAAGTAAATTATTGAGTTTATCTTTTGTGAAGAACCTACTTTTTAGTAATACAGATGGCTAGTGAAGTTAGAATACAGAAGCTTAACATAATGCAGTGGAATGCGCAAAGCATCAAGAACAAATTGGCAGCAATGAAACAGTTTTTATATTTAGAGAAAATTCATATTGCTATTGTTTGCGAAACCTGGTTAGACTGTAATACAAATTTAAGAATAAGCGGATATAATATTTTTCGAAAAGATAGGGACGATGGTTACGGAGGTATCGCTATTATTACGCATAATTCAGTAAAAGCTAACGTAGTACCGATACTAAATTTCACTAATACGGCCATTGAATTACTACATTTACAAGTCTATAACTGCTGTGACGTAAAAGATATTATTGCAGTCTATTGTCCTCCCTCTGTCAGAACAAGTCAGAGGGACTGGGAATTTTTATTTTCATTAGCTAATAAAAATTGTCTTATATTAGGTGATTTCAATGGCCACCACACGAATTGGTCTAACAGGACGGATATGAGAGGTACTCAAATTTGCGATGCTCTGTTTGATAGTCATTTTGTCACATTAAACAATAAAATGTCGACCCGTTTAAAACTAGTAAATGGCGTATTACAGGAATCTTCCCCAGACTTATCGATAGTTTCTACAGATGTTTCAATAAAATTTGATTGGAATGTTTGTAATGAGACATTGGGAAGCGATCACCTTATTCTGAAAATGTCTATTGGTTTTAATCCATTGTGTAAGCCTATTATACGAAGAAATTTTAAAAAAGCCGATTGGACTAATTACAAAAACTACTTAGCTGAAACTTTTTCTAATTGTATACTACCTGAAAATCCTCAGCATGCATACGATCTCTTTATCGCTTGTTTGAATGATGCGGCTGATAAATTTATACCGATGTATAAAATTAATCAAAATCCTAATAATAAATTTACTCTTAAACGCTATTGGAGTGCGGATCTGTCAAAAGTAGTTGCCGAACGTCGTTTGGCTCTCTCGAAATTTCGAAAAAACCCAATTCCAGTTAATTTAGATTTATTACAAGACAAAATAAAGGAATCTCAGAGGTTAATGCGGAGGGCTGAATGTAGATCTTGGCATACTGACTGTTCATCGCTAAACGAAGTTTCAACCTCTAAAGAAATGTGGGATCGTATGCGTTGGTTTAAGGGCTATAAAAGTCAAAAATCACATGTAACTGTAGATTCTGCTAACAAATTTCTCAAAAGTTTTACCCCCGATTATGTTCCTATGCCGACACCCATATTTGAAACAAATAACCCTCAATTGGAGTGTCTTATTTCAATACAAGAAATATTAAATGTGATGAAGTCCAAAAATACAGCTCCAGGGTGTGACGGCATATCTTATTCTATGATAAGGAATATGCCTAGGAAGGGTTTTCTGATTCTATTACAATTATATAATATGTTTTTATCGCTAAACGTTGTTCCTCATCAATGGCGCAATATAGCTATTGTCCCAATACCAAAACCAGGACGAGATTCGAATTTAGATTCATCCCTAAGACCAATTTCCTTAATATCATGTTTGTGTAAAACATTTCACTCTATTTTAAATAAAAGATTGGAATGGTATTTTGAACACAATAAATTATTTTCTGAGTCAACAATTGGATTTCGAAAGACTAGGTCATGCCACGATAATCTTTGTCAATTAGTTTCTAATGTACAAATTGCTTTTTCTAAAAACGAATCAACTATTGCCTGTTTTATAGACCTAACTAATGCGTATAATAATGTCGATATTTATAGTCTCTTAAAACTTCTTCATGGTTTTGGTGTTGGAAGTAAAATTTGCAATTACTTGTGGAACTTTTTTAGTGAACGTCGGCTTAAAATTCAAACAAGTGATTGGGAGGTCTCTAGAATTACTTCTTTGGGTTTAGCACAGGGGGACCCTTTGTCACCCCTATTGTTTAATGTGGCAACAATCAATATTTGTCAGCAAATTCAAAATGTGAGAATCTCTCAATTTGCCGATGATTTTGTCCTTTATTATTCAAATTCAAACTTAGTTTTTGCTCAAAATTTATTACAAACAGCATTAGACTTATTTAAAGAAATAGTTAATAGAATTGGTCTTGATATTTCCCCAACTAAAAGTAAAATTTGTTTATTTTCTAAAGGTAAAAGACATGATGTAATAGTTCTCAAAATAGATAATTATAATTTAGAAGTTGTCGAAAATATTAAATATCTCGGGATGTGGCTGAATCGCTCTTTACGATGGACTAAACATATAACGGAAACGACACAGAGAGTTTTACAGTTTCTTAATATATTTAAAGTATTAACAGGATCCAATTGGGGTGTTCATCCTAAACATCTGAGACGTCTGTATATAGCCCTGATTCGAAGCAGGTTAGACTATAGTAGCTTTTTGTATGATAATGCCGCAAAATATCAACTTAAAAAACTTGATTTAATTCAAAATCGCTCAATGAGAATAATAGGAAACTTTATAAAAACTACTCCTATCCATGTTATGGAGAGTGAGTTAAATCTACAACCATTATGCATACGTAGACGTTTCTTAGCAGGAAAATTTTGGCTTAAGTCGAAAGCTCTTAATAACAATTATAATATAAAATTATTAAATGAGTTGTCTCATCTTTGCGAAACTCAACGATATTGGGCAAATAAACGTAAACCGCTTTTAGTTTTGATTCATCAAGAATTAAATTCCTTTCCTATACATCGTAGTAATTTACTTGATATGTTTTCTCTGCAGACGTGGGTAAGCAATGTGAATGTTACTAAGTTCATTAAAAGCGATATTTCGACAGTTCACGAGGCTAAAAAGAAATACAGCACACAGCAATTAAAATCTTTAGTTGAACATTTTATCAGAAACACCTATAATAATTGTTACGAAATTTTTACTGATGGTTCCAAGGAAAATAATGAGTCGGGAGCTGCATTTTATGATGCACAGAATAACTGTCACATGAAACTTAAAATAGATCAAAATAATTGCATAATGGTTGTAGAACTTGTGGCTATCTTAGAAGCTTTAGCATATATTGACACTATCGACAGTAATGAATTTGTAGTATTCACCGATTCAAAAAGTGCCCTGCAACATTTGGCTCGTTGTACCTCGACTTATCGAGGCACACCGATAGCTTATAATATTTTAAACCAATTGTTAAAACTAAATTCAGGTGGAAAATCTGTGTATTTACAATGGATTCCATCACATGTTGGTGTTAGGGGCAATGAAACGGTTGACTACTTGGCTAAACAAGCTTGCTTCGAAGGTGAACACATATCTATAACGCCATTTTTTACGGATCTTATTTGGCATATAAAAGCTAAGTGTAATTCTATGTGGACTGAGTATTTTGACAAGCGATCTAAGGAGAAGGGTATTTGGTATAAGACGATGCAGCCTCATCCACTAAAGATATGCTGGTTTGACAATGATAAACTTAGTCGCAGAGATGTAATAACGGCTCTAAGGCTTCGTTCCGGGCACATTCCAACTAATAAATTTGCCTTTCTTATAAAGAAATCGGAAACACAGAATTGCATCCCCTGCGGAGTAATAGAGGATATTTACCACGTTTTGTTGGAATGTGTTCGGAACGAGAGTCTTAGGATGACTATAGCTACTCAATTTAATATTAATGATTTGAATATAATTGATTGTATGACTTTTTTGGCATTTCCATTAAGTGTTGAAGCTAGAGCATTGTATAAGTTAGCTAACAAGTATTTTAGGTTAAGGAAATAAATATGTAATGTTAAATAACAGAGCGACATAGTCACACATGGTGACAAAGCTCTTTAAATAAAGAAATAAAATAAAAAAAATTAAACGAGTAAATCAAACCAAAACAAATTGATGCAAAAACTTTTATTTGTAGGTTTTGGAGAAAAAGCAGGCTGTTGCTTTTAGTTTGCATATTTTTAGATGAGAGCACCACAGCCGCAACCAGCGCGGAAAGGTCCAGCCAAGGGACCGATTCCATAACCGAGGGGACCGATAGTGTCAATAGCAGCAATAGGTCCGAGACCGTAGCCTAAGGGACCAGCGATAGCAGCGGGAGCGACGTCCTCAGCCAAGATGGCGACGGCTCCGTTGCCGCAGGCGTAGTTGACAGCACCAGCACCAGCAGTTGGCAAGACACCTTCCAGAGCAACGGTGCCCAAGAATGGCAGAGCACCAGCGACAGCGAGAGGTCCTTCAATGGCGTTTTCAGAGAGAACGGAGACTCCACGTGGTGGGATAGCGGAAGCGCTGGCGATTTCGAGACCACCGCCGCTGGAAGCAGGGATGGCAGCGACGCCGCAGCCACAGGTGCCGAGAGGACCGGCGAGGGGGCCGGCGATACCATAAGGAGCGGCCAGGGGGCCCATACCATACGCACCGATGCACTGTCCAGCGATGGACTGGAATAAAAGAAATCAATGATTAGTTAATTACAAACTATCTTAGTGTGAAAAATGAGTGAGTTAAACTTGTGAATATTTTGTTTTATTAAAATGTAATTCTATTTTAAATGAAAGTACCTGGACGAAGAGCGCCTGAGCGCAGACCAAAAGCACAGCCTTGAACATGTTTACTGTTTGAATGCAAACTTGACAATGTCTCGAAGTACTTAGAAACAGCTTTTATAGTAATTAAACGAAAGGAAATCGTAATCAACGTAGTGTGTGATGTAACAAACTTTCCTACTGAAACTGTAAGACGGTAGGTACGTGACATATGAAAACTTGGTTAATGGAGCAGTCATGATAATTTACAAAAATAATTGTGTCAATGCCCTATGAAATTTTGAAACGTGAAACAATTAAAACCACTACTGAAAGCTACTGAAAGCTACTATTATTGATAAACCATGGCATGTGGTCATGATAAGAAAAAACAATTTCATTTTTAGGGTTCCGTAGTCAAAACGGAACCCTTATAGTTTTGCCATGTCCGTCTGTCTGTCTGTCTGTCCGCGGCTTTGCTCCGAGGTCCTTAATACTAGAAAGCT
>DVXP01000144.1:0-26851 GCA_018235645.1 Junonia grisea | reverse complement strand
ATCCAAGCTAGTGGAATAGTTATTTTTAATGCATTTCTACAATATGGGTATCAAATGAAAGGGCTTATTGAGAGTAAATCCAAAAGTAATATGACGTCATTCTAAATCTAAGATAGCGGACTATCCCAGATGACGGAATAGTTAATTTGATGAATTCCTACAATATGGGTATCAAATAAAAGGGCTTATTAAGAGTAACTCGAAAAATTATATATATGCATGTGTGTGTGTGTGTGTGTGTGTGTGTGTGAGTCTGTCTGTGTGTGTATTATTAGATATAATTTATAAAAAAAATATCTTCCAAGAATTTAAGGTCCTTATGTCATATTGAATACGATGTCGGGGGTTTAATAAATTTTCCAAATTTACACTTGTTATTTTAGAAAGTAAAATGTTACTGAGTAGAGTTATTGGTACATTTCATTGTAATATTGTTAATCAATAAGGTAATATCACTGGTAATATTTTTTATTTCTTTGTGCCCCCGAGGGTTTTATAAAGCTTAAATAAACTTTTTTCAAGCGGATACCTACCACAAATTAGAACGCGATTAAAATGGATCTAATTCCCCGGTTGAGATATGTAGAGTTCTTTGAACCTTGTTATCTTAATTTTGGATGTTCTCTACTAAATTTTATTACAAAACCAGCTTCCGCGTTAGCTAAAATTAGGTCTAGTTTTATCAGTAACATATACTCAAAAGCATTTAATACAACAATCCAGATATTATATCACATTTTGATCTTTAAGTGTTATGTAGCAGAATTTGAAAAAAAATATGCGTGGAAGGTCTTAGATCATGATTTCAAATAAAAAAAAAACAAATGCTTTTCAAGAATCGCCCAGATGTCTACCATATGAGAAGACTAAGCTTATTGAATTTAAACATAACTAATCTTTTCCTGCAATTTTGGGTTTTTTGGTTTGTTGTTTAGATATGATTGATATAAAAGACACTATAGGACGTTAATAGCCTTTTACGTACTAATGTTATAGGTCTTAAAAGACTGGTGGTATATTTTTTCTAATGAATTTTTTTAATATCTCGTCATATTTCCTAAACGCGATTACAAATACATAATTAAAAAGTTTTTAAATTGTGATATTTATTTTGATAAAGATTTTCATTTAACATACAAATATATCTGTCATTTCCTGACATGTACTATATGATACTGATACTGTACATGATGGGAGTAAATGAAAAAAAAAAATTTTTTTTTGGAATATTGTAAAATTATAACATTGAAATAGTTCTGTATTTTTATTATGGAAGTTGATATCTATTGTATATATACATATAATGAAGTCGTGGGTACCATACAAAGGTATGTATAAAAATTTGTAAAAAAATAATAAAATAATAGTTTGTCCATCATATAGAGCCGTAAAAGACAAAGTTTTGTGTCATACTTATGATATACCTAATAGCCACTTTTTGTTTATGAAAATAAAGGAAATGCACTAAAGTGGCAAGTCAGGCACTGATATGATATTAGATACATTCATCAATTTATCTTATAATCTCTTATGGATTAAAATAAAAAAAAATGTACAGGATAATGGTTGACCATGCACTTCACAGAAGGCTGTGAAAGGTTACTTTAAATTGTCCTGGAGGGTCAGGTAAAACATCAAAGGAAATGGTCATCAAGACTCCAAGCGAGTGAAACAAAGTAAGGAGAGAAAGGGAGAGCGCTACTCAGTGACCTAATGCACTCGTCTGTGTCAGCATGCATGGTCGCTGTAATCAAAATCACGTATACTTACAATATAACTTCTCATACGGTATTTACTATCAATAAACACAAAATTTGGACCAAAGTAATAATCTGGACCAATAATGTATAAAATATTTAAATGACTTCACTGAGATATTATAACTCTATGGCGATATAAACAATCGACTTATACTTTCTTTTGGCTCTATGAATCATACAATTTAGACTTTTAAAGATGATATAAACACCTACTATAGGTTTTGTGCGAGTGAAGTAATAATGATTTCACTATAATAAGAGCCCATTTATTTGTTTGTCGTTGTTCTCGCTTAGATGATCGCACATGGTGGCATTCTAGCAGAAAACAAAAGCTCAAACCTTTTCAGGTTCGTTCACAAAAAACGGTCGCTATGAGGCCACCGCGCCGTGCTTAGAAATGCGTTCCGCTTGTGTACAAAGATTATGTTTCACGAACAGAAGTTTCTATTATACTATTGTGTTTAAAATTTAGTAGTCATGTTTTGAAATAATTACTATTGTCAAATCGGTCTAATGGGTAGAAAATATCAATCTCAATAGTCCTAGATCTATAAATATATCTCTAGATTCATAAAAAGTTCTAGATCAAAGATCAGCCTAAGTGCTCGTCAGTGGAGAACACATTGTGAGGAAACGTGTATACGCCTAGAATGATTCTCACACTCATAAGAGGTGTACTACTCTGTGAATTATTTACAGGCAGTAAGTACAATTCAGCTTTTCGAATAGATTTTAGTATGGGCACATTATTATTATTATCATCACAGTATCGTATTTTATCTATTATTGATTTTACTTTTAAAATTGTATGAAAGTATTTTATGTCAATATTGTTAATTTTTTTAGTTCTCAGGAAACCTCTACATTTAAGTAGGAATTATTTTTTTTGTCCTCAGTGAGGTAAAGTAGTACAAGGTTTAATGCCTATTTAACTAATCTTTGGCGCAGTGTTGTGAAACGAGCAGAGCGTCAGTGCTCGGCCGACCAGCAGGCACGTCGACACGGGCTCTACGCGCTCCCACAAAATGGCGCGGCTCACCATCTACACATACTTTCTAACGTTTATGGCTATCACATCGGCACAGGATTACTACCACACACCCAAGATTGGATCACAAAAACTCGCTTCGTGCTACAACAACGATGGACAGCCTCAAGTGAGTGTTCAATGTTTAAGTGGAGCTTTTTAAACTTTTTGTTTGTGTCAATTTTGACATGTATATGGTTGTTTTAATCTATGCCGGACTGTGATTCGTTTAAGCTTGAGGATTGAAGCCTTTGAATCATAATATTATGAGTATCAGTCATAACTTTAAACTATCTTAAAGGAATTTGAGTAATACATGTAAATATATCATTGAATTATATTTTTATTTAATATATAGTTGTCTTTAATTGTGTATGTAAGTATTTTAATAAGTGCGAATCATAGGTATTTCTATTTTATTAAAATGCCTTTTTATATAGCCTTTATATTTATACTCTAAAAATCTAGCCATTAAGACTAATGTAGAGTTTCGTTAATATAATTTCAATATATGTACATATACGTATATTTATTTCATTATTGTTACAAGCGATTTCAAGTTTCTTCTAATTTAATACAAACTTTAATATAAGGCCTTATTCTCTTAAGTTCCGTTTTAGATAAGTAATGTAAGTCATGTGTAAGTGACCGTCTAACTTGGGCACCTACTTCAAAATAGTCTATTTTAATTTTATGATAATGTCTCTATCATCGGTAGCGGTTTGGTTTTGGCAGATAATCAGAAGGTTATCGAAGTAAAAAACAGTAAATGTTGTAAGACCATTGATACTATAATGAGTTCGTTTACTCTCAGAGCCTAATGTTTTGTTATCAGGGGCCAACGGAACGGGCTTATCGCCACATCCGCTGTGCCCAGCAATACTGTATAGCTTTAATTTACAACTTTTATTAAAATTACAAATCAATTTGCCACATTAAATTTTGTTTAAATTTGAGGGTGTCTACAACATACACTCATAGTCCTTTCCTAGCTTAAAAACCTCATAAATGAGAAATTAATATTAAGAACAACAGAAGAAGTTAAAATATAAGAAGAAATTATTACTATTGATAAAAATCAATAGAATGAGGAGAAGCCACGTGCCTCACAAGATTATCCTGTAAGCTTTATCTAACAAAGTATTTATATCCGGTTAATTTTTAAGGTACACTTTTTTATCAGGCTTTATTAAAATTAAGTACCTACCTACCTAAATATTTAAGACTCACCCTAAACATCAAATAAAAATCAAGTAGCTATGTGATAATGAATGTATCGCGGAAGTTGCAAAAATATTAAAGAGATTATTGTGCTCTTATTGTTAATGTATAAAAGGGGTTTAAACTAACATACCCACTTACGTAGATAAAGTTCCAAAACTTGATAAAATAATGTAGTTCAAGCTGTCTAAATCCAGTTTTACCATCTACTCGTAATATAATTTATACTTTGAATACAGGTTTAATTCTTAGCAGGCTTTTAATTGCAGATCAAATACTCCTGCCTTTCAAATATCTAGGTTCTATAGTTTCAGAGATATCGTGATGAGTCACTAGGATATGGTACAACATTATACACATAAAGTATATATATTTAGTAAATTATTAAACATTAAAAAATAATTATTTTACTTTATAATTTTGGCTAATTAAAATCTCTACCAAACTATACATTAATTTTCCTTCTGTTTTCGAATTTTCTGACAATTATTTTTGTCCTATGCATCAAAGTAAAGCTTTTATATCTATTTATGAAAGTTATTTCCTCATTAAAGCCTTTTCCATTAATTGTTGAAACCAATGGCAGACAAAACCGGTTCTCTGATTGTGTACGCAGTGATCGTACATGCCTAGCTATAGTTTTATCTTAAAACTTTGATATAAATATATATATCTATTATAAATTATACTTATTTTATTTATTAACAAAGTTAAAAATAGTTTTTTTTATGGTATGCTGTAATTTTTATCAAAGAAAATTATTTAATTGAGAGTCAAATATTTTATTTCTATGCTAGGTGTGGGTTATTCGTGCTTTCTCGCTTTTTTCTGATTTGCTTTATAAGTCATGATAGTTAATAAATAACAAATGTACACTTACAACAACATTCAACTCTCATTTTAAAAATATAAGGTAATAAAAATAATCTAATACAAATTTTTATACTCCTCTGTTCTATTATCAAAAAATAATATACATCTCAAGTATTGCTTGCAAGTACAAAGAGTGAATGTAATGTTATTATAATCCGATGATGTAGTGTACACTAATGATCGACGATGTAATAGTCGGAGGAAGCACTAAAGCGCGACCAGGCGATGTGAACGTCCTGCGTCGCAAGTTCTATATATAGCGTAACTATTTTGGCGGCAAAACTACCATCTGGGACGAGTCTAGTTTCCGTACTGTCAAATAATTTGCTTGCTCTCGTTAAGCCATTTTACAATGGTCTTAAATTGTATTATAGATACCCTCATCTGTTAAAGCGATGATACAACTTTTTATGGGCTGATTTCAATATTCTAATTAATACAATTCCGCCACCTGTATGTCACAGTCTGCTGCATAAGTTAGTCTCTACTTACTAAAATTATTTATTTTTATTACATATTTATCTTTGGCTGCAAAAGTTCTTTAGCCCAAATTTTTTTCTAATCCCGGATCTTAGACTAAAGTATATCTACATTTACGCGGTAGAGTCGATTCTCCATTAGTTTTATGACATAATGCTTCGGTTATATTAAGTACAGATGTCGAATGATCCGCAACCTCTTTACGTTGATGTAGAATTAATGTACTTATAAACATAATGTCGGCATGTTTTTTAATGTTACATGTGTCGTGATGGGTAAATGTATTACACTAAATAGTAAAAAAGGATAAGAGCATTGTCTGTAAAAAAAGATTTCAATGTTTCTCGTCATTATTTTATTTGCTTACTTTCTTGTAAAATGGAAATCAAAAGTTTTAAATGTGGAAACCACATTTTAGTTTTGAACAATAAATGAATCTCGTAAAACATTAATTATTAGACTTGAGTATCACGAAGATTGGATAGAAATCTATGTGGTAATCGTGTTTGACAGTATTACGTTTAAACGGATTTCTGTATCCGTATATTTGTTCGTTACCTATACTAACTTTGTGGATGATCTCATAACTTATAAAAAATCTGTACGATGATAAATGTACGATGTATATCATACCAGGCTCCTTAATAACTAAGCAATTACATATTTTTTAGAGATGTATACCGGAGTTCGAAAATGCAGCGTTTATGGTACAAATGGAGGCCACAAACACATGTGGCGATAATGGCGTAAAGATGTACTGTATTCAGACCTCCGCCGGAACTTCAACTAGGTAAAGGAATGATTTTAATTCATTATAATTTGTTAAAATACTAGTTATTTGAATCTACCTTTATGATATGAAGAGTAGAAACACAGCCGCATACTTAGGTACATCTATTATAATTATTATTGTATGCACTTGTGCAGCTCCAAATAGGCAATGATGAAAATTAAAAAAACTTTAATGTTTCATTAATTTTGCTTCTCTGTTAATAGAGCTACCATTTCTTCATATTATAGCATATTACAGCGTACTACCTGTATTTTAAAAATATTTTTACATACATACCTCTGTAATTAATACCTGTTTCTTTTATATAGGTCATGTGACTATTGTCAGCCGGGACAATTCTCCAGCTACTATTTGACGGACTTGCACTACGAGCAGGACAACCAGACCTGGTGGCAATCAGAGACCATGAAGGAAGGCATACAATATCCCAACCAAGTCAACTTAACTCTACACTTAGGTAATTAATGAGTATATAATGTTACAATCGTACGTACAAGTAAAAAATGTTAATATATAATTATTTTAAGCGGATTTCTTTCACGTATTTTAATACAATTATTTTTATCATCCCGATGTTTCGAACACTTTACAACGATCATGGTCATCCGTCATGGGATGATAAAAACAATTAATAGACGCGATTTAAATTCTTTAAAATTATAAATAATATATCCTTTTTTAATCACAATATTTATATGTTTTTAAACAGGTAAAGCGTATGATATCACTTACGTCCGTATTGTCTTCTACTCGCCAAGACCTCAGAGTTTTGCTATTTACAAGAAATCAAGTGAAGAATCTGATTGGGAACCTTATCAGTACTTCAGGTATATTTGCACCATTTTTATTAATACTAACCAAAATATTACGTAACACAGGCTGTACATATCCCAATGCTGGGCATAGGCCTCTTCTCCTATTTGGGAGAAGGTTATTAATAACAATCAAGACATTTACAACATTTGTATATACTCGTAGAGCAGCAAACAATGTAAAAAAGACGTCACGTGCCCATTAAAATGATAACCTACATTCATTATAAAAATACTTTTAAGGTTATTTATTGTATTATTTGAGATATGTGATCATTATAAAATCAATGTTAATAATATTTATTTTGAACTTTTTTCAATGAATATCGCAATAATTTATTAGTTTCCCGCCAATTTCCCTTCTTCTAAAGATTATAAAGATGACAAAGGTTTAAATTCATTATGCCCAATAAAGATTCAAATGCTAATAATGCGTTTAGCGTCGTGAGCAATTATTTATCAATTTGAGACGGATGGATTTTTTTAAATATAAAAAAGAAAAAATATAAGGCAGAATGGTTACAGATCTTTGTCTAAACCTAAAAGGGTATTTAAAAACAAAAATAAATAAAATTGGCGGGAATCAAAGATGGGAATAAAATATTTTTAATTTATTAAATAACGTATGTTTATGTATGCGTCAAAATAGAAAAGGGAATTTAATTTAATACAGTAAATAAAAATTTTTAGAAATTATAATATTTTTATCGTTTTAGTGAAGGTACGTCATTGAATTTGATAATTTAATTCATGAGGTACATTTTAAATATTATAATATGGTTTTTCCAGTTCTATCTTAATGTGCCAAAAGGTCCCGCTAGACAGAAAAATGCGACCTCGTCCTCTTTTATTTACAATATTGATTCTTGGTACAATATGTGCACTATCATCAATATGATGAGAAGTTAAATCTCTCAGAATATTTTACACCACTATTCCAAGATCAAAGTTATTCACTGAAAACAGTAGAATATGTATGTGTGGTACCAGGCGCGGTCGCAGCTTGAAATTTTGGGGAGGGTCACTCGTTTTGGGGGGGAGGGTCACAAATAAAATACTAGAATTTATAGTACAGTTATTTAGTACTATTTCATATAAAAAACTTGGAATGTGTCCGTGAATTTTAAAAATTTGAGATTTTGACATGTTCTATCCGAATATTTACTTTGTCACCAAAGATTCTGTATATGACATGCATGGATTTGGGGGGTCATGTCCCTTATGACACCCCCTCTAGGACCGCGCCTGGTTAATACCACAATTCAAATGATAATGATACAATTGTTAATGATACAATCTATTTTGAATAATACTGTATTTTTAATAATACATATGCACAATTGTACATATATTGTTTATTTGATATATTAGTGCGTCGTGTCGAGACACGTATGGAGTCCTAGAACAGCGAGGAGCAGAATTAGGAGCGGAAACTCGAGCTCTGTGTACCAGCGAGTACTCCGACATCTCCCCCTTGTCCGGCGGTAACGTCCTCTTCTCCACGCTCGAGGGAAGACCGTCCGCGTATACCTTCGACAACAGCCCTGAACTACAGGTACACAATATTTTTCTAATCTATGCTGTTTGTAGAATTTATAAAAAGTAAAATAAATTAATACAACATTATATGATAAGAAAATATATGGTTAAAGGCGATTCTGCGAATGCAGTATCGTAGCTAGGGAAAAGAGAATGGGCCGCCCCTTGTGTCATCTGACTCAGAAAGTGTAGTGGAGAAGTCTATATTTGAAGACGACAAATAAGACGTTGGGTCGCAATTTCGCCTTGGATTCCTAAAGAAATAGTCATCCGTGCCTTAAGCTGTTGGAATGTAAAACCTTAAGAATTCGCCCCGGATGTCACCCACGCTAGCTATGCCACTGCGTCGATGCAAATTAGTGTTATTCAAGTAATATTGTCTATATAAACATTAAAAAGTAAAAAAAAAATCAGCAGTACAAATGCTTGTATTAGTTATTTATTTTATTTATTTATTTATTTTAAAGATACACCATCGACTTATCATAATAACTAACACAATATCACAATGCACTTAAGATACAATCCAGTATGATTTGCCTTTACAGGTGTATACAACATTGTTATCTCTTTAAAGCTAATTCATACTTCTAACCGTTAGATGGTCATTGCACTTACAGGAATGGGTAACAGCCACAGACTTGCGCATATCCCTCGATCGTTTGAACACGTTCGGCGACGAGATCTTCGGGGACATGCAGGTGTTGCAGTCGTACTGGTACGCCATCGCTGACGTGGCCGTGGGCGCGCGCTGCAAGTGTAACGGACACGCGTCCGTGTGCGATATGCATGAGATGGAGGACGGGACGAGGGCTAGATATTGCAGGTTAGTTAATGATATTAAGTGTCTATGTTTGTGTGTGTACGCTGGCCCGCGCGCGAGTTTTTTGTGTGTACGTGACTTCGCGCGTGTACGCGCGCACGCACGCCCTTATTTGTGAGAGCGCACATGTTTTTGTGTGTGACTGTGTGTGTACGTGTGCAGTTTTTAGGTTCCTTCGATTAATTATTTAATATTTATAGTTTAATCGCCATTAGATAACAGGGTTTTGTTCTTAGGAAGCAAAATCTTATGATTTATCTTAATATGTACAGCAATTAGCAAATAACAACATTGATATGGTTGCACTTTTTTAACCTGTGTTATCCATCGTTAACGAAACATTTCGAAACCTAAAAAAATCTTCATTATAAAATTGTTTATTCTAGATGTGAACACAACACCGCTGGTCGCGAATGTGAAAAGTGTTTGGATTTCTACAACGACGCACCGTGGGGTCGAGCTTCACCCACCAACGTTCATGAGTGCAAAGGTAAATTACTTTTACAGAAACGATTGAAACAATTGCATAATGAAACGCAATAAGCAAAAAGATATAAAATAATTTCTCAGAAAATTTTATTATAATTTTAATTTTTATATGATTTTTACATCGGAATTTCTGCTTTCATCATTAAGCTTTGCGAATGTTATAAATGAACGATTGGTTGCCACGCGAATTGTATAGGAAACAAAATTTTCACGCATTACTCAATTTTAGTAGTTTTTGAGTTCTGTCACCCAAACGCCATTGACCTATTAACAGAATTTAAACCGTAGTCAATTTATTCGAATTTTGGTAGAATTTAGAACGGAAACTGAAGTGACGAATGATATCAAACAGTGACCTCTTTTCGCCTCTCAGACACATAACTTGTGAATATGAAAACAGGCGAAAGTAATGTTATAATATAATGTTAATGTAACAGAAACAGCCTAAAACTTAACGACAACATAACATTTATTTAATTTGATTTTCTTAAAAATTAATTAACAGTTAAAGACCATGTAAAGAAAAAAGTGTTCCCTCGCCTCAATTGTTTAAGCCTTTAAGAGAACTAATTAAACAACATTATCTCAATTTTATCTGTTGATATTTAATATCTAAAAAAACTTATTGAATATATTTAAAAATAGATACTTACTTTGATAAGATCTTTTAGGTTTTTTAGTGATATAGGTAAAGTGCTTTTATTTATGTACCTACTATCTACCTACTAATCAATTTGTCAATCCTTAAATAATAACATAAAAGTCTATAACGTAAAATGAATGGCTGTATGTGTTGCTTAGTGTAAATGTCGAGATGAACCGATTGCGTCGAATTTCTATTTAAAAAAATGTCTGAAAATTTTGTATTAAAAAAATAGAAAAAAAAAGTAAAGTAGTTACTTTTTTTTTCTAGTTAGTTAGGCCAACTAGAAATAGATATTTGCGTCCATTATTTTTTATAATTTTATAAGATCAATATATTATGTGTGTTTTTTTTAGTTTATCTTCTTTTCAATACTTTTTTCTGACTGAAAAATATTATACGAGTACAAACCGCAACTGTATTCCTAAATAAATATTTTTTTTATACTTTTTGTTTGCTATAGCTTTGTGCGATTGTAACAAATTGATTGCTATAATGAAATTAAATAAATCATTTATAAGTTATACATTAACAATTTTCGTATATACAAAATATATTTTGATAGTGTACAATTTATCGGAACAACACCCAGTATATATTACCATCCACAGCGTGCAACTGCAACGGCTTCTCCAACAAGTGCTACTTCGACAAGGACCTGTACGAGCGGACGGGGCACGGCGGCCATTGTATCGATTGCGCAGAGAACAGGGATGGAGCCAACTGCGAGCGCTGCAAGGAGAACTTCTTCCAAGGGACGCAGGAGATATGCATGCCGTGTAACTGTAACCCCACTGGTAAGAATAAAATGTTGCTTTGAGTGTACTTGTCAATTCATAGATGGGACATTGGCTGAATATTTTGAGCTGGTTATATCAGCCAGCCTTGATATGACAACATTTAAAACAGTAAAGTAACAGCCTATAAACATCACACTTATGGACAAAGGGTTCGTCTCCTAGAAGCAGAAGCTAAAAGAGTATAGAAAATTCAGCGATGCTTTCCTTCGGTAAAGATCGACGTGATCTTCCCATTAGCCCATCTCGGCACATACATTTAAATCAGTTAATATAAGTTTAATTTTGCATATTGTGTTATCAAATATCAAATTATTTTGTTCAATAATAATTCATTGTAACTAGAGAGATTGAGTGTAAATACTCCATCTGTACAATACCACAATTCCCCAGGTTCCCGTAGTCTCCAATGCAACGCCGAAGGTAAATGTCAATGCAAGCCCGGCGTGACGGGAGATAAGTGCGACGTGTGTGCGCCGAACCACTACGAGTTCACAAACCAGGGCTGCAAGCCGTGTGGCTGCAATGAGTCCGGCTCTTACGCCAATACTCCGCAGTGCGACCCCGAAAGTGGAGTCTGTTTCTGCAAGCAAAACGTTGAGGGCAGACAGTGTCGAGAGTGAGTATCTAAATAGATAGTACTATAAATAATTTACTGTAACTAGAGACTAAACAAAGGTATCACGAAAGAATAACTCTAAAAATAATTCCTCTAATTTTGGTTACCTAATTCCTTTCCAAATATGATCAATACCATGTTTGAGGGCTATACAGTTCTAATTATTTTTTAAAATATTTTTAGATGCAAACCCGGCTTCTTTAACTTGGATCTTGAGAATGAGTTCGGATGTACTCCGTGCTTCTGCTTTGGCCACTCGTCGCAGTGCAGTTCAGCGCCAAAGTACCAAGCGCATGAACTGAGCGCACACTTCATAAGAGACGCGGAGAAGTGGACTGCTGAAAATAGTGAACATAAGTCCACACGACTGATGTTCAATGCCAATACGCAAAACATTGGTTAGATATTAATAAATTATTAGTTTTGTTCTGAGAAATAGCTTAATTGATACCAACTTTAAAGATTCTTTAAAAATAGATAATAAAATGATATTTATTTTCCAGCTGTTTCTTCAAAGGATTCTGAAATCGTTTATTTCGTGGCATCAAATCAATTCCTCGGCGATCAAAGACCGTCTTATAATCATGACCTCAAATTCACTCTCCGCCTTGGAGAAAGTAGAGGATACCCTTCCTCTCAAGACATCATCTTGGAAGGTGCTCGCACCTCGATATCAATGAACATCTATGGTCAAAATAACCCGGAGCCGTCTGATCAGGTTTGTAACTATGTATTGAAATGCTATGCGTTATATAGGATACATTCTTGCTTTGCTGCGAATTAAATTGGTGCGAATTATTAGTATGTACTTAAGTATGACAAACCACAGTACGACCAAATTCTCAAATGATACTTAATTTTAGGTAACATTTAAGAATTTGCTTGTATCATACGTATGTTGTACGTAGTTACATCTAGCAATAATTAAATTGTTACAGGCACAAGAATATAAATTTAGATTACACGAAGATCCTAGATACGGTTGGACGCCTACTCTATCCAACTTCGAGTTTATGTCAATTCTTCAGAATTTGACAGCCATTAAAATCAGAGGAACGTACAATAAAGGTGGTCAGGGATACTTAATGAATTTCAAGCTCGATACAGCAAAGATCGGCAGAGAAAAGGGTTCGGCTCCAGCAAATTGGGTGGAGAAGTGTTCTTGCCCAAAAGCATATGTTGGTGATTACTGCGAGGAATGCGCTCCTGGATTTAAGCATGAACCTGCTAATGGTGGTCCGTATTCGACCTGTATCCCTTGCGACTGTAACGGCCACGCTCATATCTGTGATACAGCTACAGGTAAGAAAGAACCATCAGTATAAATTAAAGGTTCTTTGATTTTTTTGTATTTTCTTTTCGTGTGTGCAATAAAGTTGTTTATTATTATTATTATTATTAATTATTTAAATTAATTTTAACACAATAGCTGTCAAAAACGCCTGTAACACGGCGCTGCAGGCAGCAGAGAACGTATTAAATTTAAATAACAAAGATATGCAACTTACTGATTTTTAAATGGCAGTTAGGCTTCTTATCAAAGGAGACCCTTCTGAAATGTATTAGACCTGAGCCAGGTCTTAGTACACTATCTTAACCTTTTCTATAGAAAAACAGTTCATGTGCAAATAAAAAGTATATATAATTTAATGGAAGATTGAAGAAGCAATACAATATAAATATGGCAGATGACAATGGCCAATGGTCTGAAGTTATATGTTTGCCTTATTAACTGCTATTTTATTTAAATTTTGCTATGTGTACAAAAAGGTGGCCCAAAATAAAATTTCTTCTTTATCACATTTATCAAAAATATTCAAGAATCGTAATCAATTGCTACATAAAATGTTATCACCATCATTGAATATAAATTAAAATTTCAGGCTTCTGTATTTGTAAGCACAACACGACCGGCAGTAACTGTGAGCTCTGCGCGAAGGGCTTCTACGGTAACGCGATAGCCGGGACGCCGGATGACTGCAAGCCGTGCCCTTGTCCTAAGGACAGCGGGTGCATTCAGTTGATGGATCAAAGCATCGTTTGTACGGACTGCCCGGTTGGGTACGCGGGTGAGTTTAATGCGGCTGGAGTTGTAAATAAAAAGTATTTATAGTTGGTTTAAATTCGATGGTTGTTAAATTTGCTCAATGGCACATTTTTTTTTCACCAATAAATGAAATTCGTTCCAACTGTATATTCTCAAAATAAGAGAAAAGTTTTGTATGTTATCTTTTGTTTTATATTTTGTACGTTACTTCTTAACATAAAAATTTGTAATTTATTGACTGATTAAAAAAATAAAAGATACAAGACGATTGTAATAAAAATCGAAACCGTTTCAGTAACTTGTTTTCAAAATCGAAAACAAAAGTAAGAAGTCATTTAGATTAATAACATATTACTTAATAAAAAAATAATAATAATTTACTCTCCAAGGTCCACGGTGCGAGGTCTGCGCGGACGGTCACTTCGGCGACCCCACGGGTCAGTTCGGACCCCCGCAGGAGTGCGACGAGTGCCAGTGCAACGGCAATGTTGACCCCAACGCTGTGGGCAACTGCAATAGGACCACCGGCGTGTGCCTTAAGTGTATCTACAACACTGCTGGCGAACACTGTGATAAATGCTTGAGCGGTAAATACTGAACGTTATTATTTATTACGCTTAGGAAAAACAGAAAATTGAGCATATTCCTGAGGAACGTTAAGCATAGGAACGGTTTACACACCGTCGGTACTGCAACAGAACCTCTGGCGTCTGCCTCAAGTGTATCTAATACAATATCGCTAGGGAACACTGCGATAAGTGTTTGAGCGGTCAATACTGAACTTTATTTATTATGTAGCTGAACAGTATATTGAGCATGTTCCTTATGAGCGTTAAACATAGTATCGGTTTACATACCGTGGGCAACTGCGATAGAACTACCGGTGTGTAAGCTACCATCCGTAAACCGACTTTACAGAAAACCATTTTATTCCTTATGAGCGTTAAGCACAGTTAAAAAAAAGGTTTACATACCATCAACTGCAACAGGACCGCCGCGCCGGCGCCTGCGTCAAGTAAATATACAACACCTCTGGCGAACACTGTAATAAATTTTTGTGCCGTAAATACTGATTAAGAAAAGCAATAATTTCTGCATATTTCTTATGAGTAAATAACTACACTAATGAAACTAGCAAAATCGACAGAGATTATCTTGCCTAGTACCGGCGCCACCTACCTAATCCAATTGCCTTTTCTAACCATTTAAGGAATAACAAATAATTGAAATAATAAATAAAAATACGAAATTTCATCTACATTGGTTTAGTCGTTCAGAAGGAGTTAGGTGGCAAACTACACTACACTTAACTACAGTGTCTGTAGAGTTAAAAGTTATTTGATTATGTATAAAAAATGATTACGCTATTGAAACATATATTTCGTAGGATTTTTCGGAGATGCCCTCGATCAGAAGAAGAAAGGCGACTGCAAGCCCTGCCAGTGTCATGAAGCGGGTACTCTTGAGAGTGTGGAAGGTCCTCCTCAGTGTGACGGACTCACTGGCTTCTGCTCCTGCCGGCCGCACGTTATTGGCAAGAATTGTGATAAATGCGAGGTAATTCAACTGATATAATCTGAAACATATATTGTTTATTTTTGTAAAGTCTTCTTGTTATGTAGCTAAATCATTTGATAAATGTACGGACGTCAAATAACAGATAAAACATACCACATTGTCAAATTGAGTCAAATTCGGTCGTGTGATGAGAATTTAAATGAATTTTACGAGAATTTTACTATGAAAGTTTCATGTTCCATACGTTCATCAAACATTAGCCTCCTTCTGATGTAGTCGAGTAATGAGCTAAGCAACATTTAGCTTTTTCGTTACAACTTTTATTAATTTATATCACCAAAACCGGCATTTTATAAAAATTCACCGCTAAAAGTAATAAAAATTGAATTGAGAACCTAAAATGAGACATTTTTAACAACAGGAAGGTTATTACGACATAAATTCCGGTGAAGGATGCAAGGCCTGCGACTGTAACAGCGAAGGCTCCTACAACTCCACCTGCGACCCAATCACTGGACAGTGCTATTGTAAACCTGGAATTGACGGGTAAGATATATCGTTATTTACCTAATTAATAATTTAAAAATTATCGGTTATATGAACTAAAGTGTACAGGTAATTTCCAAAGGTATAAGCTACGAGTCACATTTCTATAATTTTAGAAAACCATCAAAATTTTAGTTTTAATTGTTCTAAATTAAGCAACTTTTGTCTTGACTTAGTGTTGAAAAACAAACATACAGATGTGTAGAAATTACTAACCTTCCGTATTGTTAGATAACATTGATAACACTTAAGAATTATAATTTTTGGACCTATCCTATCTATATTAACCTATCTATATTTTACCTTCAATAATAATTGTTTCTATCTTATCCAGTCTCCACTGTGACCGTTGTCGCGCTTACCACTACGGTTTCTCGGTCGAAGGCTGCCACGACTGCGACTGTGATGAATGGGGTTCCACCAACTACCAGTGCGATATGGCCGGCCAATGCTCCTGCCAGGAAAACGTCGAAGGCAGACGATGTGATCGGTAAACCTTTTTAATTTCTTATTTTTTTTTTTATTTATAGGCATCCATGGCAAAATTCGTCGCAAAATTGACCATATTTTTGCATTGGTGTGAATTTTATTATTTGCTTACAAATTGTCCCTCCAATCAACAAGAACTTAGATTTACTTAAGTTAAAATGTTTCTAAGGACCTGAATCTAAATTTGACATTCCATTCGTCATTCCAATATCTATATGTACTTGCATGTTATATTAAGAGAAATTTTGCTAACACGTTACTTCTTGCCAGGTGTATGGAAAATAAGAGACGTCGCGCTGACGGTCAGGGCTGTGAAGACTGTCCTCCTTGTTACAATTTAGTACAAGACGCCGTGAACCAACACAGGAAAGAACTTAAGGAACTTGATGATGTAAGTTTAGAACCAAATTTGGCCCTTTACAAAGTTGTGTACATCGTAAATGAAATATGTATATAGCCTGAAAAAATGCAAAAACTGTGTATAAATAATAATAATCTCTAAAACACACAAAGCAATACTCAGAATCGTACTTCTTTTTTCACTATAACTATACAAAGGTAAATGAAATGATGTTTTTAATCTTCTAGATATTGGCAAAAATCTCGAAAGCACCAACGGTTGTGGAAAATGCAGACTTCGACAACGAACTACAGCGTGTCAGAGCTGAAATCGACCGGCTCGTGTCGGAAGCACAGGCGGAACTCGGAACAGGTCCAGGATCGAGCATCACTAATAACCTGATAGAACTTGCGGATAGACTTGCCGACGTGAGGTGAGAAGAATATTACAATTATATAAATTTTTGGGATATTGATTTCCATTTATAATCAGGCCTTTTTGTCACGTTTATTTTGGAACTTGGAATGCTGATTTCAGAAAGGTGTATGTCCATATTTTTTTATAAATTGTCCCTTCCCCTCCTTACAGAATGTATAGAAGAAATAATTAAAAGTTATTTAAATATATTTTTATATCGAGAGAACTAAAGTTGGTTTTTTTACTCATAAATGAAATTAAATAAAAAGGTACTGTTACTGTTATGGTACTGTATAATGTTAAAATTTAAATATAAATTTCATATTAGATATTACACAAAATATTTCCAATTTAATTGTTTTAGGAATATGCTATTTAAGATTGAAGACGAGAGTTACGAAGGTAATGAATCAGTTGAGAGAAGTAAAGGCAATGTTTCCAAAGCGGAGGACACCATTGAAGCTGCACAGAAGGAAATTAATGTAAGTGGTATATTTATGCATAATTTCACAGATTTTTTATATTTACTAACTTTTATAGATCTTTTCAAATTTATAATTTAATATCTCAGAGTGCATTGGAATACCTTGATGGGGAAGGTGCAGCTGCTTTGGCAAAGGCTCGTAATAGATCAGACCAGTTTGGCAAACAATCCGTCGACATGTCTGCTTTGGCTAAGGAATCTCGTTTATTAGCGGAGAAACTTGAAAACGATGCTAAGAATATTAGAGACATCGCAGAAAAGGCATTCAACACTTCGATAGCAGCCAACACTATCGCCAAGGATGGAATAACAAAACAAGCCAATATAAGGTAGTTTCTCATAAATATAAATTAACAAATTAAATACTTATGATCAAACAAATATTCACGTTAATTTATATATTTTAGCAATGAAGTACAAATTCTAGCAAATGAGCTAAATGCGGCTTCAGGAAAGTTAAGTAGTATGGTAGAGCTCGCAGAACAGGCTCTTAAGAGGGCTAAGACTGTGTATGACGAAGCTTTGGGACTATATGCCGAAGTAAATACAACACTACTACCAGACATAAAGCTTAGCAAGTTACGCCAGGATGCAATTGAAATGAACAGGACGGTAAGTACTATAATTTTTATCCTATGAAAAACATGTGAAATGAGAGCCAAGTCCAATATTGTATACTAGTTCACTATCAACTTCACCAAAAGTATCGTGATGTATTCGGGTGTCAAGCTCTATGTCACTCGGGATATCATTTAATTTCGCGATTTGATTCGGCCATTTTTTACGTATAATCTATGCTATATTATTTTGAAAGCTAGTATAATTTCTGTTTGTACAGGACTTTATACTATTGATATTGGTGATATATTTTGTTTATTGGTAAAAAAGCCAAGTCAAATCTCGATATTAAATGATATCCATTTTGATATTGTTATGATGATTTTAATATAAAAATGTTTTAAGTGATTTTATATTATTACAGGTCGATGAAAAATCAGCCGAATTAGAGCAACTTATTAGTGTTACTGAAGATACCCTGAGTGCTCTGGATGAGCAAATTCTTAAAGGCAAAGATCTCTTAGACCAAGGTCACGACAGACAGGACGAGTTATACGACCTTTTAGCTAATTTGGACGAGTTGAGGGCCCAAGCGCAGAATGATGTGGAGCTAACTAAAGCCACGTTGAAAGAAGCCAATGAAATATATAAAACTCTTAAGGGTAATCTTTAAAGTTAAATGTATGAGTTAAAAAATTAATTGTACAATTCCAAACAGTATAACAAATTCATTGTAAAAATCATTATTTTACATGTGCAAAAACGAAAATGACTTATTTCTTTTTATCTTAGTGTTCTTTTATGCCTCAACAAATTGCAGATTGGCCCGATAATGACTGTTTAGAACAAAACTTAAAATTAATATCATTGTTGACTGCAAAAAATAATAATTTCTAAACAATACAATTTAAAGAAATACGAATAAAAACAAGATAGTAATATTTTAAATAATCTATTAATGAAAAAATATAATCCTATATTAATTTCAGAATTCAGTGACCAAGTGAACGAGTCACGGCAGCTAGCCAAGCAGGCAGTACTCGATGTACCAGGAGTTCAACAAAAAGTCGCTGAAGCTGAAGAAAGCATCACCAGCATCACTGAGGAGCTGACCACGGCCAGTGACAAGGCGAAGGAAGCCAGGGACCTCGCGCAGCAAGCGCAGAAGGAATACGCTGATAAGGCGTCTGAGGTAGAGGTTTATTAAAGTATGGTTCTTAGAAATAGGGATTTTTGTCACTTTTCTTTTTGTGGAAAATATATTGCTTGGGACGGGGTACAAAAAATTGTCACTTTGTTTTATTGACATGTTAAATAGGTACGTGTCTATATATATTTTAAGTAATCCAAAATTGGCCAATCCTGCAGAGGTTTGATGATACCAAAATTGATTTTATTTTTTCTAGACCCTTTTGAGTGCCTACTCTGGCGTGCCCCATAAAAAGCCCTATATATAATATTGTTTTCTAATAGCCTTATATTAAAATACATTTAAATTTTAGGCAGCGCATGAGATACGAAAGGAAGCTTCTAGATCCAGAGCCGAAGCACTTAATCTTCGAGATGAAGCCGACAAACTCTCAAGTATAACATTTAATTTTTTTCACATTTGATAAATATTTATTACTAATGGAGATTATAACGTAATGTTAATATAATTAACATAAAAATTCTTACTGTAGCACGAGTGAAGGGAACTGCGAAACAAATCGAAGACCTTGAGAAACAAGCCGAAGAAAACATGCAGCTGACGCGAGACGCCAAAATGAAGGTAAGGCATATTAATGTATTTTTTATATCATCTGTGATATATTTTTTGTAAAATGAGATGTTCCTTTTTGTACACAATCTAAAGAAATGAATAAAGTAGCAGTTAATAAAAAAAATCGATTTCATTTTAGTTTTCATGAAATAATTTGTAAGTTGAGAAAGACAGCCGTCAAAGTAACATATCACTACAGAAAAATCCGCCATTGGCAACCGAAGTTTTAATTGGAATCTTACATTACTTCGAACTTGCACATGAACTCTATTTTTTGTAGAAAATGTTCAGTTAAAATCTTCCGAGCCATTTCAGTTATATTTCTATATAGCATACTAAGATCTCGATAAGGGTATTAATATGTTTCTTTTTGTTGGTCAGGTCGGTCAAGCGAACACAGATGCCCGGGAAGCTGAGAAGCAAGTGTCTAAAGGCTTGGAAGATCTTAAAGTTATAATGGACGAGTTGCAAAACTTGCCGACATTGGATGATGCTGCACTTGATAGGCTACGTAAGATTTTTTAAGATAAATCTATGCTTTATAATTCTATCACTTACTGGTGTTTAGTGTATAGATAGTTTCTAATAAACAAATTATGTATGTACAGAAAAAAGTCTCAACAAAGCAGAGAGTGCACTGCGAGAGGTGGATCTGGACGGAAAAATCAAATCCTTGACAGAAGCTAAGAACAATCACCAAAGGTAATTTATATAATATTACTTTGAAATTATACTGTCAAAATATGAATATATTGTACTATATAATGTATTATAACATAATATATTGAGAACAATATTTGAATATGAAACACATGATGTGTTACCTTTTTGACGCTTTGTATTTAACTAACAAACAATTGGCAGAATATTTTTAATTACGTTTAAATGATATACGAAAATGAAATGCATCGTTTTTGTTTATTAAAAGTTAAATCTCATAATACGAACCTTCTTATTAGATGGATGAAGCAGTATCAGGACGAGCACGACCACCTGCGCAGCGAGGTGGACAACATCAAGGACATTCTGAACCAGCTGCCCGACGGCTGCTTCAAGAGGATCGTCCTAGAACCGACCGAGGGCCCGAGCCGGCCCGCCAGCTTTAGGTAGATAATTACGGCTTATAGGCCTTGATCACACGTTACGAGTCGTCGCCATAGTATGGCGAGACAGTTACTGGACCGAGCGAGTTAAACTTGAGAAAATTTGATTAAACAATTGAGTCGCACAGAAGAAGACTGGCCTAATCCACTTTACAAAAACTGGGTTTATTAGATATTTGTTATAATACACTATACATGTTTTAAACCATACTGGCATAAAATTTAATAGAAACTGTGTGGTCCATTTCAAATTTATGATTACTTTCAAAAGAATAGTAATTTAATGGGCTCTTTAACTTGCTTGGCTTGGGCCACTCTTCCGCTGAGCGACTCAATTATAAGTACTATTAAATAGTCCAAAGAGAAATAATAAAATTAGACTTTATATGAATTATGGACGCCTTTATTTTCAAATACACAGCCTCAATATATCGTCATAATTATGCTCACTAGGTAACACGAATCACGTGAGAATACCATTACACGCTCGGCCGAGCTGCTTGTCGAAGCTGTCTTACCATTGTACACGTAATGTGTGATCAAGACAATACTACCGTCATTTCTGACATACAATCCAATTTTGTCAAGCAAATATACAGATTTATGGCCCCGCCCATACTAGGGACAGGTGCGGATTTTTTGTCCGTTACAAATAGTATGGAAATGTATCGCATGACGCACACGAACGTACTAAAAGTATGTGCGAAACAAGGTGTTTAATTTTGGGCCACCTTTATGTACACTATATAAAAAAAATAGCAGTTAATAAGAAAACAAAATGCAAATTGAGAAAGACAAAAAATATTAATGACAGCTCTCAAAGTAACATATATCACTATAGACAATTCGCCATTGCTATCCGCTGCGTATATACTGTATTGCGATTTTTCATTAAATTACTTTTAATTTAGCATATGAATTCTATTTTTTGTGAAAAATATTTAGTAAATTACTTCTAAGCATTAATTAGCAATATTTCTTTATATTGTACTAATACTTGGCCCAGGTTCTATATTTCTGAAACATCTCATTGCGTATGTTCCAATTGTAACGGACAAAAAGTCGCGCGGACCAATAACGATATTATGTTTTCTAAACATTTTAATAATTCTGTCATAATAAATAACAATGTTCTATTGATATTACGTGTGATGAAGCGAACAATTTTATTATTTATGCGTATAAAGGTACGTGTTAAAATATAGTTCGATTTTTCCGTTTAAATGATGTATGTTGACCTTTTATACAATTGTATTCATGAAAAATTTGAATTAAAAACACTTAAATTCAAAAACGTTTTTATCAGAAAAAATATTAGATTTTTAACAAAAAATGTAATAAAATTAAATAAATATCTATAAAATTCTCCCAGAAGTGCCTTAACCAACAATTTTCTAAATTACTAGTGATTGGTATAATGTTATATGAGAGAATATCCTATATTGAAGATTATTAAATTGTTTTGTTTTGGAAATAATTCATAAATATTACCACACAAACTGCTGTACTTACAAACTGCATTTATTCTCCGCATTTCTTATTAATTACGTTCTAATATAAATGTATTGTCACTTTTGAACGATGCAACTAGGTATAAAGGAATGTAAGTCGATCTGTTGATTTGCTGTGCCATAGTTTTACTGGTACGAATTGTAAATATTAAAAATATATAAAATTTAAGTATTGACGTGTAACTATTTTAGTACATAATATATTTTAAATTCAAAATTATTCCTACATGTATTTCGCCAAAGAAGATGAATGACAAGAGGTGTAATTTAGATTTTTATTATTCTTAATATTTTTTTTTCTGTAATTGTACTTCAAAACGAATATTTTGTTTAGTATAATTAGGGTTAATTGTAGCCTATTTATTTGTAATAAAAATTTAGACGGAATCGGTGTTTATTTTTTAATATCCTCGGTAAGAGTGAGTATAGTTTTTTTACAATAATTGTAGCGTTATTGATGAAAAAGTCAATATCATAAACTGAGAGCGCGACTACACGCGGGAAATCATGTTTGTATGGCGAAGCTGGGGCAATAACGCGGTGCTTCCAATGTGGAAATAGTAGAGCGTAGTCTGTCCTAAACGGTACGAGCCGTGTGTGCGTAACATACGGGGGTGTGAATCTTTGAAAATAGAGTGCATATGCGTTTCGATTCTTAAGTATATATCATTTTTTTACGAATAGGATAGTTTCAAAATTTGTGAACGGGGATGGTAATTATTATTCTTAATACACCGATAAAGTTGCTCTGTTTTGTTTGTTTCTTTTTTTACAAGAAATTATTACCTATTTTGATCATATTAAAATTTAAGCTTATTTTTAGTTAATATTTTATGAACAAACGAAATAAGCATATCATCCATTCCATCATAAAACTGTAATGTTAAAGGAATTATTTATTTTTATATAGCAAAAATCCTACAATTGTTGTCGCCCTACTCTGTGGATATGCAAACGGTACAACTCCCGCGAGAAGAACAATTTATGGCAAGCATTCTACTGAATTTTCTTTTGTTTTTTCAAAAGTAACGCTCTTTCCTTACATACATATGTACCTCCCTTGAAGCTATATTACACATATTTACATACTTTGATGCTTTGTATACATTTTATGTTCTCCGACACTCTGGCAGCTATACCTACCCCATAGATAATTTGTGATATTCTATATATATGCTTTCTCATATTGTTTTACTTTTTATAGGATATTATAATCAAGTCCCGATATTTTTTGATTTCATCACTTACACTTATATTTATATAACATGAATATTACTGGATTTACTCATAATAAGTTAAATTATCTCCGTCGTGTACAAAATAAATAAATTAGTAACGCTAACGGCGTCTAGTGAAAGAACGGCACTAACAAAACAAATTTGCAACAACTAAATTGGCAAATTTCTCACTGTCTAGGGGTTCAGTGTTTCCGAAATACGACAATAAACTAAAACTAAATAAGTGGTCGAAAAATGGGATAAAACGACCAATATACAATGACCCACAATTTAGCCGGTGATTACTCTCTCCGCGTCGTTGTTCATTAATACGAAAAAGGGGAAGCTGGTTCAAATTACACTGGTCGTGCCTTGTGGAAAAACTGGGATAATCCGAAAAGTTTTCTTAATTACATACGTACGAACTAACTCCCTGAACGAATTAGGTGCGAGGTAAAACAAATCTGACTGCCTTCCAAGCAAAAAAGCTTAATAAACTCTTATATGTTGTGAAATGGATTCTTATAACATTTGAGTATAATGCCTTATGTTTAAAATATCACGTATATAAAAAGAATTAGGGATTAGTTGTTGAACGTAAATTATTATTATTATTTTTTTATTTAAATTATGTAAGTACATATAACTAAATATATTCTTCAGCTGTGCGGATCGAAGCAAAATATTAAAGACAATGAAGATAAACACAAGACAAATAATATTTAACACAAATTATCGCATTGATAAAATTAAGTATACATACAGATAAAATTAGGTCAAAAATATACTAGGGGACTTCCCTGAAACTATAAGGAAGATGGAGTGATCAAATTTCTTTCATTTATATTGTCCATGTACTTACATAGATAAATATATTCTGCCTCTTATCCCAAGAATTAGATACATAAAATGATATTCTAAAATGAAGTTAAAAAATCATTTGTAATAAAATAAAGTATAAATTTAAAAATTTTCGCACGAATGAACATCGTTCGCTGCCATTTTAATTTGAACTGAAAAAATTAATTAGTCAGTTACGCCTTAATGAAATCGTGAAAGGTAGGGAAAATTCGGCACGAAGTTACTTTTAAGTGTCGTAAAAAGATGGTAATTTTTTTATTTCTAACGCCCCCATGTGGAAATTTCTTTGCTTCTTAATTAAAATTTTAGGTTACGCAACCAAAGGGGAGTCTTAATTTTGCGTATTATTATTCAAAATCTCTTTTTTACAATGGCGAATTGTTAAACAGGATTCGTCAATGATTTTAAAATTGAATTTTGTACGATCTGATTTTGAACGATTTGATGGAATCATGAGATTAATTTTTAATATAAATTGTATTATTTATTTGTAATATTTTGATTTGCATCGTATTCTTAAAACTAGATGTCTGCCTTAAAAAGGAGGATTAAACTATAAAATCTGAGAGTAAACATATTTTAATTGGGATTGCAGGTTGCTACAGTTTACCTATCTTTACTGTATAAAGATAATATAAAATACTTGAAGTGAAAACTACGTAAGTTTATATCTCTATAAGTAAAATAATGTGAACGTATGGATATAAGCTTTTGCTCAATTAAAGTTACTTTGTACAATAAAGAAACATAATATTAAATTCATAACAATTATAATTACTACATAGATGGGCCTTGGTTAACACATAATTTGTCCATCGCAGATCCGCGAAAAACAAATATGATTATTATTTGTTAAAAGACTTACAATTTGTTTTACAGCCGCAATAGTTAGGTATGCAAGCACTTATATAAATTCGGATCAAATTCTCGCGTACACAACGAACTGTTGTTCGCAAAGACCACAAATACCCCAATGAATATGCCGACAGGATTTTATCCTCGGAAATGCCAAATTCAGGAATCAAAGATAGAAATATATGCCAATAAATAACAAAATTATGATAAATTGGTATTCGATACCATACGTTCAAACATATTTTAGGACGGACAGAAAGTTTAGTGTTTATAATATTTCATTTGCACTATTTTCCTCGTTAATTGACTTTTTCACTCACCTCTTTAGAAGAGATGTCTTCCAGTCAACCTATGGAAGGTTGACTGGAAGACATCTCTTCTAAAGATATGTCCGCTTTTACACACAAATCTTTTATGTATCCAACTTTATATAATATTTAGATGTAATAAAGAGTAGATGTATATAATATAAAGTCCTTGCTTGTCCCGACCTTGTGTGCGCGTATCATAAAGTTAATAATACAGTTAAATTAAGCTCGAAAAAAATTACAACAGATATAATAAAACGGCTTTTGTGTGACATGGTTCTTTTGTGATGTTTTAACTTTCCACACAAAATTTCAGATGACACAGTTTGAATATACAGTTTGAGACAGTTTATTTTGTATGGGAAATGGGCCCACCACAAATTGTAACGTATATAAATGAAATATATATCAAATTATTCCTTAAACTCTCTAGATAAGTATGGTAAAATTAGTTTATTAAAGTCTAACCGGAATATTCAGAAATTATTCAAAATCAAAAAGAAAAAATGAACTTACAACGCCATCTATTGACAATCTATTTATTTTCAATAGACGTCGTTTTTTAAAACAATATCTCATGGTATCTATTTACCGGGATATTAGATCGAGATTGAAGCAGGTACCCTGCTCTATCTATGCTATGTTTCATCTGAATACATTTAGCCTGATATTTGCGTGATTAAGCAACAAACATCTAAAACATCTTTAAAAACTTTCACATTTATATTTTATATAATTATAGTAGGTATATTAGTAGGTTTAATCATTATTATTGGAATCATGGAAAAGGAAATAAAAATTCGTAGTATAACTAACAAAATATTTTATTATACTTAATCATCTTCATTTTCGAAATCATCTCTCAATAATAATACCTCAGATAGAAAGATGCAGGTTGACTGATATTATTCTGGTGACGAGCCCAAAAAATTCAGACAATGGACATCATGTGTGTACAA
>DVXP01000143.1:0-26890 GCA_018235645.1 Junonia grisea | reverse complement strand
CCTGAGATTAGCGCGTTCAAACAAACAATCAAACAATCAAACAAACAAACAAATTCTTCCGCTTTATAATATTAGTATAGATGTCCATTCTATCTGAGATGATTTATTAAACAGGTTAACATTTAATTGTTGCCACATACAAAAATATTCCGTTGGTAAGTACCACACATATTATGCACGTATTATTACAAAATGAGCAAAACTGTTGACAGATATACGGTGTAAGCGAAAGTATAATGTAGTAATTGACAAACTTAACATGACATTTCAACGCTTCGAGATTTCAAAATCTTCTTAAAGATGTCAAAAAGTATCATCGAAAAGTTGTCATGGTTGAGTTCAAGAATATTTTGAACAGTTTTATAATTTGATTTTAGTATATTTTATGTGTGTTTAACTAGCCAACTTCTTTGTAGATCGATAGCTGTCTTTGTTTGCTATGCTGTTTTTTCAATTGCTTTTTTGAAGAAATTATTTTTATACAATACTTTTTTAATAGAAAACAATTTTATTCCTTCATGTTTAATTTTCTTGTCGAGACTAAATTTTAGACTTTTAGTCCAGTCACAATTCATTAAAACTGTTCAACGGTTTATGTGGTTGTATATGTTGGTTCGGTTAGTATACGGTTACGTGGAAACGTACAAATGTAGAGAATTCCGTACTGTCTTATTTGCATAAATTTAATATGAATTAAAAAAATTGAGCTTATATACAATTTTTTTATAAATAACAAGAAATTGATTGATTAGGTACATTATACATTCGCAGTAACTAGTTTTATTATAAGTACGTATTAATTAAACATTTTTCAACTGTGTTATAAATAGTTTTACAATTACGATACTCTATAGAGTCTCTCGATATATCGAGTGTTCTGAAAATCTGACGCGAAAATATATATGACTCTGACGTGAGTAATAAATTGCGTTTGTGTGACATTATTAATTATACTATTTTTAACAATACGTTTTACTTGTTTTATTTTCACTTTAAATATGTTAATTGAATTCTTGGCGGTATAGGTTCTAAGCTCTATATATATTACTGGCGGCTGGTTAGTGTTGTGTTTACTCGTTACTTTGAATGGATGTAATGAAACCCGATTTAGGAACACTAGGAAATCAGTGAAATGAAAATTAGTTCATGACGCCAGTTTCACGTGTCAAATTTAAAATGATTAATGTAAATAAATCTATCTCTCACGCCTCGTATTTCATAAACATAATTGGGCATAACGGGCACGTTGCATATTTATGACATTTTCTTAGGAAGGAAATGCCAATGTTTGTAAACGTCTAAATTCATTTGATACTATGGGATATATTAAATATAATTCCACGAAACAAACTTCTTTGCGATCAACAGATTACACGTAGACTCAACAGCAACACTGCACTTTTTATTTTCTAACAGCTCAAAAATGTTTCACTCTTTGGCGAAGAGCTCTCATATTAGCAGTAGGAGCTTTCTTTATACACGTTTCCTCACAATATTTTCCATCAACACGGCCGAACACGAGACGAATTTAAACACATAAGTACCTATATGAAAACTCAGCGTTGCTAGCGAGAGTTTGAATAAGCAACTATTGGTTGAAATCAACGTGTTGTAATCACTAGATCGTCTTGGCTTTATAACCTGACATTTGATACTAGTTTAAGAAATTTTGATCGAGAGTTCTTACCCAATCCTAAAGATTTTTAACATTTAGATCGATTCAAAGATAATTAATATACACAAATAAAAAATAAAAAATATATGTGACAACTTCACGTTCTTTTTATAAATCTTTGCGTTAATTTCTATCAACGAGTTAATTAAAATTAAACGACATTATAGCAAATATTTGCTGAAAATCACGACACGACATAATATAACAACTTCATAACTACTTTGAAATATTGCAACGGTCAACATTCGAGGATAATGGCCATCTTTCTAGGTCTAGCTGTTTAACCATAACCTATTTTCAGGCAATAAAATAGAGTCATAATACAAAAATAACCACAAAGTCTGCTGTATTTTCGTAAGCTATAATTTCACTATTTTGATAGTATATACCTACTACGTATTTATTATTTTTTTGTAGCATTATAGAAACAATGTGCAAGACTTCAAGAGTAAATTATATTTAAAAACTAATCGACGTTGACGCAAATATTTTTAAGTAAATGTAGAGGTCATAAAAAAAGTTTATGTCTTGTTTTGAACCATATCACTATGTACCATATCAAAAAATATTACTTGTTTGTGTTACTCTTTCACTCCAAAATTTCGGAAGATTTTCATAAACCTAAACTTTTTATTTTTATACAATATACAGATTCACATCAGAATAACATAATTAGCTACATAATGCCAATTGTGTTATTTGACTATCGAATACCGAAAAATAAATTTTAATTAATGAATATAAATTTTTAATAATAAAAAACAACTTCGTTAAAAATTAAACTAATTAAAAAAATCTTTCTTGTGTAAGGAGTGGTTCAATCAAATCAAATCAAGTCAAACTACCAGGCTTGCATAAGCATCGAAAGTTCTTTTTTACTCACACTGTTATTTCATTTTCGAGTTCCAGAAAGAGCGGTAATATCATTCATGCGTGGGCCCAGGCGTCTGTATGATTTGTTTATCTTGACCAGGAGCCAAGAAACACAGTTCATCCTACGGTTGGATTTATCCTCAGTCATGACTTCATGGCCTTGACATAGGTTGAGCATACGTCAAACAATTAGTACCTACTCAATATTCTAATGATTTACAAGTTTAGGTGAAATTATTCATCGACTAATGTCGCGTGGGATTTTTGGCATGATTTTTGTGATGACATGTTGCCATTCTAATTGTTAGAAAGAAAACTTTGTTTAAACAACTAGAAATTGCTAGTTTTTAACGTGGGATCGTGTTAATGTATTTTTTTTGACGGATAAGCATGTGAGAGTTATTTTCCTATCCATTATTATCAATGTATAATGTATACGTATACATAGCTGAGTAACTAATTAATTTTAAAGTAAATAAAAAATCGGTAAAAAAACTTTTTAGTTAAACTTTATATAAGGTTTTATCTTATGTCCACTGAAAACTAGAAAATAATAATAACAATTAGGTATTTTGAACTTCTAGTTCAGAAATATTTTAGTACTAGACAGGCAAGCTTTTAGGCATATTAGACCTAAATAAATACGTGGGGCCCCTCTGAAATCCTACCTATGGCAAAGCATATACTTTGGTAGATCATGAGCTTTGTTTCCATGTTGTTCCCACGAGTAATGGACATTTTAACGGTCGACCCCCCCAGAGGTCCAGTAGAGGGGCAAGGCTATAATATACAACAAGAGGCGCCCAATCATAAGGGAAAACGCTTGCGACATTACATTTTTAGCCACTCTAATGCCATACAGTCCTCAGCACGTTTTACCCTATTACCCTAACTTGGGTGGTAAAGCTACCGCTAACTACATACATATTCACCTATTATTTTTTATCTGTCCTACTAACGTTACACAATCTTGGACACAACTGTTCAGGATACGATTACTCATGCCCTCACCTAATACGCAATTTTGTAACGACATCCATCTTGGATTTTAAATTTTGTCATAATCACAGTATTCTAATAGTGTAGCCCTTTTTGGATTTACAATGTTATTGATACTATAACTATATTGGATTGTCATTGGGACTAAGGGTGTGTATCTTTCAGATCAATCTGACAACAGGAAGGTACTTAAATTTCAATTTCTAACTTTGACCCAAATAAACAAATAAATATCGTACGGGTCGAGCTAAATAAAACTGTTAAAAAATACGACTCTACGACATGATGTTTTCCCACTTGTGTTTGTAGGAGCGACTCAGATAAAATTCATGAAAATAAACTTTTTAGTTTGTATCATCATCAGTCAATCGAAGTCGACTGTTGGACATAGGCCTCATATATAGGCGGCGAGCACACAAACTTACAAACTAAAAGACCACATGGCCTTTGCCATGGTATGATCCCCATATATTCAGAAATGTGTTTAATAAGATTTACATACTTTTTAAATATATTTTGTCCTAAAAATAAAACAAGTAAATGTCAATTATAATGTATTAGGAAAACATAAGATGAAGGTTTTCAATATGTATAAACCTAAGGTAAAAACGTCATTAATAACTAATCATTCCTTTATCCTATAAATACCTCATAGTTATTGTGTAAGCTCAAGACTGCATTCACCGTTCAAGGTCTCTTTAAGTTTACAAAGCCATTCTCTATTCACCCCACTAAATATGTAATCATTTCGTAACACTTCCTTTTTCGTATCAAAGAAAAAAAATCAAAACTAACTATAACTTAAAATCTATGTAACCTATATACTTACAACATTCTCTTTCTTAGATGTTTCTGTTTTCTTCATAATAATACGTCCCATTTAAAATAGAGCTGTTTTGATAATAGAATGCATTATTCATCCAATTTTTCAGTCTTAAATATTTTTTCAAACCAAACTAGACCTGACCTAAGTAGGTATATAAGTATAACTAAGCTATTATTTTAATTAATTTAAAAAGACAATCGTCTAAATCAACATGTCCAAAAAGTGGACAATGGGGAGACGATTTAGTGCGCACAAAAACGCACAAAAAATTTGGTCAAACATTTGAAAAGTGGTAAACACATATATTACCTAACAAGCATAACATCCAAGGAGTCAGTGATTCGGAACCAGTGGAACACTTGATGTCTATTATTGGGTTTCTGTTACGAACGCGACGCTCCACCGGACAACTAGACAAACTGGTTACACAGGAACTTGATGGCAATACCGAGACACCGATGGTTTCTAGTCAAACAGTAATCCCTTTCTATGGTAGTATTTCTTAATGAGAGGAGATGAATTCTAAAGGTACGAGCAGTTCCCGCGTGAGGGCCACTGACTCCCCGGATAAAAATTCTGTGATGCACCCTTAATTAAATCATAAGTTGAATTTAAGCTTCCGTTTCCTATCTTAGAACTTAAAAATGGAGCTAAAAAAATTCTGAATAGAAACACTCTAATCACCCAGCGGCGTGAAATTTAATTTAGGACGTATTCTACCTACCAAATATTCAAAATGTCATAAAAATCGGTCGATCGTTTTCGGAGAACTGCGACCACACACATAATTTTTATACATACATCGAATCGTCATTCATTATCTTAATATCAACCAACAACTTTCATCATTATTGGACAAACTATGTTTGTTTGTTGTTTTAGCTGTTTCCTTGTGGAAATTAACCCTTATTATAGTATGGGACCATCTAGTATGTACGCAGTAAAATAATATTGAAATCTATTAACAAACTGTAAAAAAATACTGCTCGTTACTTAGGTATAGGCTAAAGTCACACTATAAAAATCACACAATATGGTTTGATGAATGTAACAACGGAACAATAGAGTTATCGAACTCTACTCGCAACAGTTCACTGATGTAATGTATTCCTTTAAAAGTAGATATCAGTAACATCGTTATAGAGAAGTTTGCATCTGTAATGCACGGAAACACGGGATGAACAAAAAGGTAATGGTTACATAATCGATAGATACTTCTGAGATATTATGCAGTCTTAGTACATTGCTACATTACGAAGCTCTACACTTATAAAAAAATCGCAATAACAGACAAGGGGTTGAACTGTCATCAATATTAGTTACATGAGAAGGGCAAAGTTTAAGTTGTATTTACTTTGCTGACAATTGCGTGGTATACTCCCCACCTTGTGTTACGGCGTCAGGCAAACCGCCACAGCGGAGACAGTCACAAACTACCACCTCGAGCAGCCAGCTCGGGGCTCGCAACCTAAGGTTCATACAAGAAACTAATCGAATAAAACATGCAGTTAAATTTGTTTATAGTGACCATTGTGCTCCAGTATTCAGCGATCATCGCTGACCATTATAAAACGAAGCGTAAGTATTTTTGGATACAGCTTTACTTAACGCGTTCTCATAATAAAGTCGCCCTACTTCTACTTATAAATAATCTGAGTCTGTTTTAGCGGCACATTTTCGATATATGAAATAGATGAATTGCGTAACATCAAATGAAAAAAAATATTGTTTATTTCAACATAGCTATACAGTTATTTGCATTAAAGTTAGGGTTTTGACTTTTTAATTAATTTGTCGTTAATCATATAAATGATGTCCGTATGATTAAAAATTTTATTTTCTTTACTTCTGATTGTTGTTATTTTTGTTAATTTTTAGCAAATTTTATCCAGACTTGTTTGAAAAGCGATCCAGACTTCGAAGATTGTTCTAAAGACGCCGTCCAACAGCTCTTCAATGCCTTGGGCCCCGGTATAGACTTTACTTTCCATCATTACATATTATTATTATACTGCGCATCATACAAATGATAGGACCTATTACGACTGAGTAGGTAATATGCGGTTACTAGACCAGTCGGCTGCGTAAGTCGCCGGCCGTTGCAGTGTTATTCTATTGCACAACGGTAAAGCAGCTTGCACACCTACTCTATGCGCTGAATCCCTGGTCAATGTTACCTCTTAATTTAATTTTTGTCCTACTTTTTAGCATGAATATTTCAATTAATTTATCCAACAAATTCTACAAAAAGATCATTCTGAAGTATGTGATAAATAAATACAGTGTGATGTAAATTCAATACGAATTGAATTAATGATCTTTACCGGTAATAATATTTGTAGGTTCTTAAGCCATACTAAGTTGGTGGCAGTGTCAATTACGAAATGTGTTGGTATAGTGGGACACAACTTGCAGAAAGCGAAAGTGCTATTTCTTCATCTTGTTTACATTTTACACATCATGGTGGAGTTTTTTAATATGAAAATATTTTTTTACAGGGTTACCAGAAATAAATTTACCTCCTATTGACCCATTAAATATTCCTAAAATAAGGATTTTGCAAGGCGATGGGCCAGTAAATGTTAATGCTGCACTTGATAATGTTGTGGTAACAGGTTTTGGACGTACGCAAGTGTTGCTGAGCCAGTAAGTTTGCTTCACATTTAATATCAATACAAGAAACAAACACCAACTTGTTACGCCTACAACTCCATTGCACAGACAGTAGTTATATGTTTCATGGTAATCTCTTTTGCAATAGAAACTAAAGAATAAAATATGAAATGTTTTATTTTATTTTACATTTTAACAAAAAAGATGTTCACTAGAGAACTGTTTATGTGCTACACATATATACCAGACAATATACAATTACTGATTTATTTATTATATCAAGTCGTACACCGGCTCTTTCTTCTAAGTTATTGTTCTAAGTTTTTGTTTTTAACTGAAGCAGAAAAAGCTTTGTTTATTTTTGTTATCCGTGAAAAAAGTTACATTTTTAGTATCTAAATTTTACTAAATTAATAAGATTTACAAAATTGCTCTACAATATATTTAATTTACTACTATATAAGTAAAATGTTGTTTAAATTCTAGGGTAGATGGTAAAACATACGATTTCTATACAAGAGTTCGAGTTCCAAAAATAAGAATAGAGGGAACTTATGACTTAAAAGGAAAAATTTTGCTAATTCCTCTTGTTGGCAGTGGTCTTTGTTGGTTTGAACCAAGTACGTATTTTTTTGTTTTTGATTATTATGTTTTAATGCATTTTAGTGATGTAACAACTTTTTTACAGGTAACATGACAATAGACATTGTAAGCGATGTGAAATTATATGAAAAAGAAGGCATCCCGTTCTTTAATGTAACAAAGGTCCATGTAAAATATAATATTGGAGGGCTCAAATTACACATGAGTAATTTATTTGATGGTATTTCATCACTTGGTAAGTAATTATAATAAAATCAAATACATAATCATGTTTAAAAATAATATATGTATACTAACGCCATCTACAATGTTTACTTAGTATTATATGAGAGTCAAAGAGCAACAGATACAGAGTAACAGATGTTTCCTATTCCACAATAGATGGCGCTATTTTCGAAGTATTTCAAAGACATCCTCAATTATTATGGTTGCCTGGTACATTCGTGTTACAAATTGCAACGTTGAAACGTCGAGAGACGTTGTTGTGTTGACCTTGAAACGAGTCCATTGTTGCCAATTCGCCTTATTTTGCAATTTTTTTTATTCGTGTTTGTTTAGTTGAAACTTTTTAATTTTAAGCAGCATTTAGCAGAAAAATGTAATAAACCTATTTGATATTAAATTCTAGATCTTACCTAATCGATTTAATTATAATGGTTTCCTTATTGTGTGCAAAAAAAGACATTGAAATATATTGTTTATATTTTTTATTTTGAGTTTATATTTATGTTTTAATCTTATCTTATAAGAAATATTACAATAATTAATAAACAAATCGATTTTACTAAGGGATCATTTTTTTTTTGTAGATTTGTCGAACAGAAAAATACGGGGAATTGGGAATACGTAGTAAATAAGTAGTATGTCAATGTGAAAAATCTAGATAAAAATGTAAAGAGAGGCCATGTTCTCATTAATTTTAGTTTAATCCTAGAGTTTTTTGTTTTATCGATGGTAGTGATCTGAAAATACTGTGATACCGCGACAGACAACAAGAATAGATAATTCTTTAAAATTGTAATTTTTTAACATTTTTTCAGAGGACAGTACGAACGCGTATTTGAATGCAAATTGGCGTCCAGTCTCGGAGTCTTTGAGGCCGATTCTATCAAAGACTATAGAAGATATATTATTGGGCTTCATGCAACAAATATTCCACAATCTGCCTGCGAATTTTATGATAGGAGATGTTAAAACTAATTTAATAAATAAGAAAAACTGATGCCTAAAATATTTTTGTGTGTTCAAGTAGGCTATTATTTATAGGTAAATTTAATTTTAATAGAATGAATAATAAAATTACATGATTTTTTGTTTTCTTATTTTTTTTAACCACACATTGTGTTACTGTTTTTATTTGTTTCGTAAACTGTGCGAGTGATATTATTCTTATGATAATGTATTTTACTTTATTTTTAAGTACTTAATTTAAATGTAAATAATAAATTTTGTACATAAATTACAACTTGTCACTTATTTTAAACTTTTTTAGATACCTAGGTAGGTTACTAATTTAATCTGAAAGAAAATTCCGTTGCTTAACGAACGAAAATAAACTGAATTTTACAGTTCATTTCATTTACCTGATATTTCAGGTGTACCAAGGTCTCGCGTATTACTCATCTTGTTTGCTCGTAAACGAAGGAACTATTTATTTGAAATTTAAAAGAAATTAAATTAATACTTGAAGTTGTAATAAATTTCTAAGACATTTTACGCGTTAATCAATATTCATAAATAATTATGAAATATCTACCAATTTGGAGACTTTATTAATTTTTGATAGTTTCAAATTTCAGAGCTGTTTTGACGTTTGTAAGATATATTTCATATTTACCTGCCAAATAGGACGTCCAGGCATTTTAAATAACTAGGATTTTCAAAACACTTCACAGGTACACTAACCACTCGCGAGTTTGGCACGCCTGTCACTAGATGGCTCTCTCGCAAAAGTTGAGAACAAAATAAGCGCTACTGAGTCACCTTACGTGTTTTATACGGCGCAAAGCGATATCGGTGTAAATACCAGTGAGAACGGACACTACGCAGAAACGAGCAAACGAGGGACGAAAATATCTCCTTACGTAGCCAGAATCGATTACAGAAATACTTTGTTATAGAAATAAGTACCATGCCATAAACTCTTCTGACTAATTCTGTGGTAACATCCTAATCTGGTTTATGCGTCTTAATAAATCTTCTTGGATAATATATGGTTTTGTTTTAATTTTCATCAAACCTAACATCCTGTAATTTTAATAATAAATTGTCTTCACAATTTATTTTTACTGCTGACCTTTTGATAACCGCATTAGTAAAAATTCAGGATTAAAGATAGAAAGAAGTTAGATCAAAATTCTAAATTTGTTTTCGAATAAAAAGTCACTATGATTTCTTTACTTCATCAAATTATTGAATTACAATGTACAATATATATGAAATAATAAATGAAATATGGTACTACTCGTACCACAATAATTTCAGCATTAAACAAGATGTATTTCGATGACATGAGTTATGAAGAAACAAGGCTGAGTCGACAAAATCGGGTCAACATTAGCAAGAATGTTTTAATTTAAAATTCTTATGGAATGTATCAATCTTTATGAAATTCCTGAAAGTGAAAGATTTAGGTAATATTGGTTATATCCATTTTATTTATATTTAACTGCTATTGAAGTCTTCTGTATGAAACTGGAACGAGGTTGTGGGTTTTTGTGTTAATGGACGATGATGTATTATTTTTTCTTCAATATCATTATTTTAATTACAAAGATAATATTATTTAATTTATCTACATCGTAGGTTTTTAACGGCAGATGTTGACCCCTACCTTAGTATTGGTTTAGTAAAGATTTTGGGGATTTCTTTAAGTGATATCATATGTATACATAGTAGAAATTTTAACAAGAGTACTGAATTAGCAATGGAAAGTCAATATCCACATTATTTATTTAATCTATATTAAAATGCAAATTAAAAGAAATCAAAAGGCTATGTATATTATTAAATCTAAAATTAAATGTATATTTTTATGTACCTACTCGTATGACTTCGCTCATTGCATCTTTTCTTGAGATATAGATACATTATGTGCCGATTGTATTACGTAAGGAGCATTACTTTTTTACTTTATGAAGGAGGCGTTACAAGATTTATGTCTTGAAAAGATGGTGAAAGTCTGAAAAAGTTTGTAAACTTTAAATCATGTAGAAGTCGAAATTTCGCAGACCGAATCTTGGCGTAAAATCGCTCGTATCTCGTTTTTTGACGATGAGTGTTCAGCCTCGGAGACGTCCTATCAGTTCTTTGATACCTTTTTATTCCTCCTTTATTACTTTTTTTATGCCAGGAATTCACGTAATGCTACCCTGGTGTTGCATGTTCATAAGGTGCGGTAACTGCTGATTCTCAGGGAAACCATATAGCCCTTTGCCCGCTATATACGTTAAAAAGTCAATATTTTAATCATATTTTTTGCCTGCTACACAGTGTACATTTTATCTAGCGAAATCCTCGAAAGCTCAGTGAGAATAAAGTCAAAGTCAGAGTCATCTCTAACAGGTAATTAATAACGTGGTACACTTGACCTGAAAGTATGTTACTAATTTAAACCTCGTGAGTTGTACGAGATTATTATCTGATCTGGCAAAATGTGTTATCTCGCCCACATTAAATTATTAATCCACGCCAAATGTTTATAATATTGAATCTGATTGAGATACAAAAATATTTATTAACCTATAAATATCTGAAATATTTTAAAAACATAGCATTCAATATATAAAAAGTATTTCTAAAAGAACTTTTACTTGATTTAACTGCATAGTGATACCAACTACAAACAATCGAGTACCTCCTACTCTCATAAACTTACGTGAGATAATATACAATCAAGTATTTATAAATAACAAATCATATTATATAATTTTTGAAACCCACATTGTTAGTAAATTTCAATTATAAAAAAGTAAATAAAAACACTAACGCTACAATACATAGTACAAAGACAAGTAATATAACATTTCCAAAAATGCATTGCAAGTATGCAGAAAATTGCATTGTAGTACTCTTTCGTTTTCTGCACTCCTTGTCGATCGAGTTCCTGGTAAGACCAGTCTTTAAATATGACGCATTTGTAAGATTTTTTTCTCTTTCATTATTTTTACTTTTCATTTATTTATTTTAGACAATATACAAATTAATTTTGATTGATTAAATCTAATAATAAACCGAACTATCATACATTTTGCAAATGGAAAGTTTTTTCTTAATTAAGTATCCTACACATCGTTGAAAATAATCATTTAAACAATATTCCACTTAATAAATCTTCTTCATTCTGATTAATAATAATGGTGTATTTGTTTATTGTACATATAATATTGCTATATAAAGTTAATAATTATTTCGAATTCAATAAACATTAACAAAAGAACCAAATAGCCTATTTCTAACGGTTCATTACAAGTTATTACTAACAAGTCATCGAAATGATTTAGAACAATAAATAGTTAAAAATTATTATAGCATACGGAATAGTTTAAGAAAATAATTAAGAAAAAATATTTATTTATTGAAAAAATCTCAAATTAATAATCAAGTTTAATTTAAATGATTATTACTTTAATTAAATCACATATGACGAGAAAACGCAAAATGCAAAAGGAAGGTCGCCGAGGCCAGTGACCGAGTGACGACTGACGTGCGATGACCCAGAGAAGGGTGCTCTCGAAGGGGATAGGGCCCCTTTGGTGTCGCTCACAAAAGGAACGATCACCAGGGCAGCATGAATGCGAAGAGATTAAGGTGCATACATGCACTTTGCACCGAATGCGTGTGACGTCAACCAGTTTGTACTGCATTGTTTGCTATTGCACTTTTCAAGTTTGTAGGTGTCATTCATTTACACTCAGGCATAGCACGTGCGGTTCGTTAATCAGTTCTATTCGTGTCTCTAATAATAATTTATATGTTATATAGAAAGTTCTTGACTGATGATGAGATTGAAGTTTTTAATTTACCTTAATTTTTTTTATGTATTTAAAGATATAGGTCTGTGGTGTCCTTTACTCTTTGAACTTGTTCTTTGTTATTTTTTATAGCTCCATTACGAATTTGAAGACCAAAAAAATATATAAATCAAATCCATTATTTAAATGTAATCACAATAAACTAAAAAACTTTCAAATAAATAATTATAAAGCCGTTTAATATGTAAATAAAAAAAAAGTAAAATTACACGTAGCCATGGAAATAAGACATTAAATCCATATTGTTAAGTCTCTATTCCATTTTAAATATACACAATTATTTTTTTAATTTTAAAAACAAATAATTATTAGTACATTTCGCATTGTTTTTAAAGTCATTAATTGAAATACATAAACCTACTTTATTTATGAGGCCAAATAATACTAAAAAATGATTCTAACGAATTCCAACGCCCAGACAAAAATCTATTTGCAACGATCGGATCGTTTAACGACGTATATTTTGTTCTGTAACGCATGCCACCCACGGCACACTTACGTAAGCCTGCGAACCTAGACTTAGCGAAAAATACCTGAGAAGCCATTTTTTGTGGACGCTATTGTACATGCCAGTGATTCATTTGAGGTTTTTAAAACTTTATTCTCGAATGTTCTTCAGTCGTGAAATGTAAATAGGTCGTGCTTGATGGTTCAAGGCAGTGGTTACAGGAATAGCCCTATGAGTGTGATGTTTAAAATAGACACTGAATAGCTTGTCGTGTGTTTACCCTATTCCATGCGTCAAACGCCTTTGCCTACGCTTATTTTTAGCAAAGATTTTTTTTTATAAATTTTCTATTATAATATTATATATTTATAACATTTCTAGTTGTTTTAATTCAATTTGAATTTATAACAGGCTTTTTATCAGTTTTTTTTTATACTAACTAATTAACTTATTTTTATTTACCCAACTATACAAAGTACGACGAGTACGAACTTCTCGTTTAAGTACATCAAATAATTCATATTTTATCCCGTCACTTAATATTTACTGATTTTATTTAGTAACTATTTATTTAAATATGTATACTGACAAAAGTAAATAAGACAAATTGATTTAAAAATACTTAAATAATTCAATTTTAATGACGCCGGTGAGTAAAGCGCTTTTGTTCGTGACTATAAAATAAAGTAGCAAAGAATAGTCACAGTGACTCAAACGAGGACGGATAGGTAGGTAGAAAAAATGAATGTCTGTGGAACGTTAGGAACGTGGGCGTCCGCTAGTGGAGAATCTGGAGCAGGCAGTTACAATCGCCATGTACCAGGATAGCATAGGTTAACAAGAGGTTGTGGTATGTATAAATTCTAGCGCCAACTAGTTGCGACGCATAGCTAATTTATATTTGTCACTACTCGACGATAGATGTCGCTACTGTGCACAGGAAAAAATACAGACTTCCATTTAGATATTTTGTTAAAACCCATTGAAAAATTATAAACAATGCCTAATATTTTAACGACGTCATTGATATTGATATTATTATTGATTTCATATTTTTTTCTTATAACTTATATAAAATTATGATTTCGTTCTATTTCCGAATTAACTGCAATTACGGAATACTTTTTTTAATTGCTTTGTGTTTTACCACCTTATTGGTACTACATAAAATAGCTACTTATAGTAAAAATGTTATCCATAGAGAATACGTTAAACAAAATCTATTAAAATGGGAAAAAAAAATTCCATTGGGCTTGTGGTCCCCCGAGATGCTTGGCCTGAATTTGGAGAGGCCTATGTCCAGCTGTGGACTGCTATTGGTCGACGACGACGACGACGGGCTACGTACTTACATTAATACTGAACAAAATAGGTATTTTGATAATTGTGATATGAGACTAACTTGGAGATATAATAAATTAATCATAGGGACTTCAGGAAAAAAATATTATAGAAATTGGCACTAAAAAAAACACAAACACACATAAACTAATTGAAAAAGTTCGTCTTTTTTTGTCGATGTTGGAAAAAAAATGAAAAGCCTGCTCTATTACCTTTGCCAAAGCTTTCTTACCTATTAAGAAAGCTGGAAAGGCTCTTATATTAAAGACAATACTTTTTCAGTTTACATTGTACTGAGGTAACTGTAATTTTAAATTCTATGTACTGTTATTAAGACAATGTAATTTGTTATTTTAAGGAAGTATAATCGAATCTTTATAATAAAAAAAAATAATAGAGGATAGATACTTTTAATAACTTTTTTAAGCAAAATAAAAAAAGAGTTTTGTCTATGACGTTTATTTATCGCTTGACAATAAATATGTGATTAAAAGTATTTACAATAAAATAATAACAATTATTCTACACTTATAGCTAGGTAATACAATGTAAAATAAGTATGTAAAACCAATAATATTCTTTGTACACTCGATGACTAGGATTGTTACTTTATTGATTAAAATTATTAATTGGCTTATGTAATAATTAAATTGTGAAATAAAAAATTGTAACTTCGTTTACTTAAGATATAAACAGACTGTGAAAAATCAGGCTTACAAAAAATATTTTTGTTTAAATTAAACACTTACAAAAGTTATATCAAAGCTGTATAGCTAAAGAAAATTAAATATGTGTGTTTAAATTAAACACGAAATTAAAACTTTTACAAACATTTTTAATTTTCTTTAATTAATTGATTAAAAATTTAAAATTTGAGCAACTCGAGGAATTAATTATATATAATTAAATCGAGGAATATATTTGAAAAAAATTAGGCTTTCAACCAAATGCTGTCTAATTATTCTTGCAAATAAAGGTTTAAATATATTTGAAGTATTACTAGTACATATGTATACGTTTTTTTTATTTTTTAAATGACTAGATATTCAAAATATTAGGTGCGAGATCGTGCCTACGGTAAAATTACTATTGTTCCTATAAAAATAAAAAAGTTATATTATTGCACAATTATTACAAGAATTTGTAGTGACTAGATATTATTTACAGTTTATGTGGTTGATAAAGCGCTTATGTTCTAGCAAATGAAATAATTCTGAAAATAATCAAATTTTTACTATTAATTAACCTATAATACGGTGCTTTCCTTTTTTTGAAACGATATACGTATTCGCATATCAAAAGTTATTTTAATAAATACAAACATAAAGTTTTATATTATTTAGGTACCTATATCATCAGCAAGTAATAAATAAATTGTTATTACAAATGTCGTATTTTTAAAAACTATTGCTTTTATACTTAATTAATTTTAATAAACTACTCCAGACTATTCTATTCTAAATACCGCACTTTTAAAATGGTTATTGCTTGTCACACGTGTTATAATATTTACAAAAAATATTTTTATGTAATCTGAATTAACATAATGTTATTTAAAAGTTTAGGTATCTAAGTTAAAAAGACTAGATTGAGCATTATTTACAGAGTATTTTTAATACTATTCAATAAAATAATGACTAAAATTAATATTACCCGTATTATCACTTCTTATACTAAGTCATCGTAACTTTCGTTGAAGGTTTGATCCATGGCATCGCTGTCAAAAGGCGTGGTTTCTTTCTGACAAGACTCCTTTTGCGCCAGTAGCCTATCGCAAGCATTCAACCGCCCATGCAAGACATCATATACACGAGTCATCGACGCAACTTTTTCTTTACTAGAAGGATCTGTTTCTATCGCAAAAAGTCGAGAATCGAGTAACTTTATTGCCGCGACGATGTAATTACGCAGTGTTTTTGTTTTGTGTTCGCTGCTTATTCTTTCCAAGAACGCACATACTTGACTCTCCCCACATAACAAGACGTCCACATCATACGCTAGCGGCGAATGTTGTCTATGCAAATACGCAATTAAACGTTTTGCGTATCGGCGATAAGTTCTGTAGGCTTTTCGCTTTCGTGTTCCGAGGGTCCGACCCATGGTCATCGACTTTTTCATATCATCGATTACGGCTTTGTATCCTGCATCGATTTTTGAATCAAAGATATCTCGCAGTCGTGTTTCCACTGGCTGTAATTCGTAAGGGGCTGGGGACGGTGGCAGAGAAGGTGACGACGGTGGAGGTGACGGGGGCAGAGAACGACGAGCATTTTCTTCTTCACTCGATTCGCTGGATACTCGGCTTTCCACTGGACTCGCTTCTGGAACGGAATATGGTCGCGGTCGAGCTCTAGTTCTCTGTACTCGAGCTGGCCGTGGAGCAGTTCTTGCATTATATGCTGTCAAGACATTAGCATCTTGTTCTGTTAGGGGACGAGACCGTTGTGTTGCAGCCAATGGAATGATTCTTATTTTGACAAGAGCGTAGCTTTGGTGAATCTTTGCACGAATTCGCGGGTCCTCATAATCTGCACCCCAAAGATCTCGAATAGCCGATTCTTTCAAAAATCTAACTTGGCATAACTCTCCGTTAAAGAATCGTTTTCTTTGCTGTTCGTTGAGTGCGTCCCTCTCTGCTCCGGTTAAGCCGTGAATCTTGGTCAAATGATCTGGTAGTTTTCCATAGGTAAAACGTGCACAGTCCTCGATAGGACATGGTATATTGGCGTGGTTCTGTTTTTTCGTCCGAGTGCCGGCTGCTGTGGGCCGTGCACTCATTTTATATCTGCAATCTGAAACAAATATAAAATTTATTTTATAATATGCTTGCTAAAATGTAAAGCCACGTCAAATATCCTTTTTTTTAATTTGCAATAGCATTTACAATCTTTAAGTAATTTTCAAAATTTTCGTATTACATTTGTTGCTGTAGAAAAAAATGGTAGTTTAAATATTAATATATCAATTCTAAGAATCCAACAGTCGTAATGTAGTCCAGTTAATTTATTTAGAGGATGTTTATCAACAAGGGCGGCGGTCCGAGTATAATAATTGTGTTGACGGAGCCCGGCGGCTGTTTGTGGAGCCCGTCCGCTTAATTTATTGAAAACAATGCCTCCTTCGAGGGATATGTCTCAACGAGCTTTTAGCAGAAATTACCACGTGTCGTATGTTGGAGACATCGTTGTCAATTTTGGTAAGGTTCTGCATGTTGTCTATTCATTGTCTCGACTTCATAATCAAAATGCGGAAACGGCCAATATACAATTTACATGCATAATTATCTATTTTGTTATTGTAATTACAATTCTTTTAAAATCAAAAGCAGGTAACCACGAAAAAGGCATGAGCTATGTTCTATTTGAAATACTATTAAACCGTAACACATATCTCATATTCAGATTTTTTTAAGAACATAAAATTAATATTATTCTTTATTTTTACAATGAGTTTGCAGTCAAAACATTTATTTACGAAAATTTGATAAAACAACAATCAGAGCCTAAAACAATATAGACTGTATAACTAGTTATGACGATTAAGTCTCTGGAATAACATAGCTGTAGCCCCACAATGACTAATATTACGGCCAGTAGAGTCTGATTGAACTAATATTTATTTTGGAAATTAGCTCGTAGATTCGTACCGGCGTCTTGGCCCGCGCCCACTCGCCGAAATTATAAATAATCTAAATTAAACGTCTCCCCGAGGATTCCACCACGATATCTTGCTATTGTTTAATATTCTTCAATTAATAATTTTGATTAGCTTCGGTTCGGAAAATTGGTCGTGTTTGAAATGATAACAACAATAAAATTTGAAAGTGTAATAAAAATAAACATTGTATTATTTACTGTATTCTAATGAAAAACTAAAAAATGTACAATTAGGTAATTTCTCAAATTGTATTTAAAAACTCTTTGAAGTGTTTTTACAGCAAAGACAAATAATTTTTGGAAGTGGGCCAAAAAATGTTAAAAAATAACCGGCGAGTTCAATGAACTGTAGAATTGTTAATTACGAGTATACAGTTGTTATTGTAGACATTTTTTTTGTTTAGTTATTGAACATGCAGTGTTATTTTTTAATTGCTTTACATTAAAATCATAAATACCAAAAATTACTAATTTATCTCATGGATATGTACGATAATTTTATTAAAAGTATTTTGGCTATTATTTAAATGTTTCTATGTGGGGTATATTCTGTTGAAGGCTGGATAGAGTGGTAGCACGGTATGTGGCAGCGTTGCCAGATTTTTTTCTTGCAAAATCGGGATTTTGAAAATTTTCGGTGAAAAAAGCGGGATTCTTTTGTCGATCGCGGGACATAGTATAAAAAACGTGTTTCTGGTATGTTTTTAGGGTTCCGTACCTCAAAAGAAAAAGCGAAACCCTTATAAGATCACTTTTCGTCATCTGTCTTGACCCTAATATCGTGAACGGGAGTGTCGAGCTATCGAGTTTAACCATATTATACCTACAGGTCTACGGGCTATTTATGCCACCAAAAAAGTTTATTTTTACACTCTTCAGGGAATTAAAATTCATAGGGCACTTCCCAAAAGCAAGTAATACTTTTTTATACAGATATACGAAAAAAATCTGAAAACTACCTATACAATTGTGATTTAATTATAAAAATATTGTCATTATCTAAAGAACCGTATCGTCTATATATCTCTTTAGCAACATTCTTTTTTCTACACAATGCAATTTCTGAAAACTGCATTTCTCTGTTGATTTTTGTACTTACCGTACGTAAAAGATATATATAAGATAGTTAAAAAATATACTAAATCAATTAATTTGTACCAAATAAGTATTTGTACGGAACCCACGGTGTGCAATTCTAACTCGCACTTGACCAGTTTTTATAGGTTTCTGAAAAATTTCATTTTACTTTAAGTGTTCCTGAAAAGCGGGACAAAGCGTGTCCCGCGCGGGACATTTAATTTTAACTGAAAAATCGGGACGTCCCGCGAAAATCGGGGCATCTGGCAACGCTGGTATGTGGTGTCATTGCAAATATCGCCGCTATAGTGATTGAAATAAAGCGGCAAAGCGCTTTGATAGATTTGTATTCACACAACGAGAGTTCCGTTACACACGTGGCCGATTTTAATTACTTTTAGAGTTTGAACTATGGAGAGTAGAGATAAGGAATATTCATTTGAGTGTAAATTAGAAAAAGGTCCACGACATTCATACTACAGGCGGCACTAGTGTAGCTTAAGGCCTTAACGAGCAGTCGTCATGATGAATTAGTAAAAAAATTTATTTTATTTGTATAGTTAATACATTAGCAATCTTTTTTTCAACTACATTAAAACAGTTATTTTTAGAAAATATTAGGTAGAGTGATTTTATTTCGTTTACTGTGAATAGAACGTTTATTAATATTTATCATTTCATTTATAAAAAGGCCCCGACGATTCGAGAACCTCCTCCATTTTTGAAGTAAATGACAGAACAGTTATGAGGAAAATAAATGTTACGAAAAGTTACTCTGATGCTACTCTGGCGCCACCAATTTAATGCAATTTGATGGACACTTTGTCATATACACCTCCAGAATATATAGTACGAACAACAACGATCGTACTAAGTTTACTATCTCTTGAAGTATCAAGGATGAACTGCATGGAACAAAAAAAGCTGATCAAAATTAAAAAAAATTATTGGCCAAGTACGTGTCGAGCCACGCGCATGAAGGGTTCCGTAGTTTCCATAAAAATATTAATCTTATTTTTAAAACTAACTTATTTCGTTGCAACTAACATGTTTACCTCAATAATTTTCAATGAAATTTATTATATGTATCACTGTCATGAATTTTTTCACATTTTTAGAAGCAGCGGTTTAGGGGGTAGAGGGGGGGACAATTGACTCTAAGAAAAATTGACACTTTAAAGCTTAACATTTCGGAAACAACTTCTCTTTCGAAAAAATACTTTTCCTAGACCCACATTGTTTTTAAACGAAAAATATTTGTTTTAATACGAGAATATCGATCCACGCAGAAAATTACGAAAAATCTTCTCGTTTTTAGAAGTGTTTTTAAATTAGCGAAAATTTAATATGTTTTGCAGAAGAGAAAAAGTAAGTGGCTCATTAGATAATATTTTAATAACTACTAAAAAAAGGTTGGTAACCATAAAAATATTATTTTTTTTAGGGTAGTAAGAACGCTTCAAAGAAGGCGTATACAAATGATATCTTTTTAAACTCGATAGTCCAGAAAATTAGGTGTTTCAAATGCTTTAAGTGCCCGTTAGATATATTTAATATTATATTTAATTAATTATTTATACCACTAGAAAGAGTTAGACAACCATAAACAATTGTAAGTTTTTCTAGTGTAGTTTTAGAAGTTTTCACGTTCTATTTATGCTATACTTTTTTAAATTCGATAGCGCCGAAAATTAAATGTTTTACCCAATAATAAAACATAATTTCTATAATTTGTACTAAAACATTTGTCTGTTAAAATTTCCTACGCATTTTACGAGTCTCCTCACCGTGTAACGCGAAAATGTCACACAATATGACAAGAGCGTCAACTAAATTAGCGGCAAGTTTTCATAAAGACTCCCCTTTGTGAGTGGAAGTGGCGCGCCTTGAATAAATAACTTATTTGCATATTTAATACAGGTATCGCGAGCAGATTCAATTGTTCAAATCTTGAATTATTAATCCATGCCGCGGTTAGCTTATTACCCTCTGGCTGGTGTAATCAAATATTCAGATCAGCCTTTCTTTAATTAGCGCGCTTTTTGTTAATTTTTCGGTGTAAAAATGTGAGTTGAAAGTTTGATGAATTATAGTTTTGATAACAATACCCGTATTATAGAACCCATTATTAATTTAAACAGTTCTTAATTCATTCTTGATCGTATTTTTAACCGATTTTCTGAAAGGTGGAGATTATTCTCATTTAATTATGCAAGTTTTTTATTGTGTATTAATATAATAATTATTTATGTAATAAAATTGTGCGCTTTAGCTGATAAAGTTAACATGATAACATAAGGGACATCCCTTAATCATAAGTATCCATTGATGGTTAAGGTTAATAAAAAAGATTAAACTCTTAAACAATTGAATTAAAAAAATCCTTAATTGGTGATTGACACAATTAAAAAAATGCAAAAATCAAATCAATAATCTATTATCGAAGTTTAAATTAAAAAAAAAGATTTAAGTTGATTTAATGGGCCACGTGCACGTGGGAAAATTAATCGCATAACGTTCACAAGGACAAGGGAATTTTGTCCGCGGAGTGCTTAGGTATACACGATTCGTCAAAAAATGTAGACAGAGAAATGTCAAATGATGATTCCATCTTTAGTTGCACTTCGATATGCAACGAAACCATATGAAATGTTCGTGTTCCCGGTTTTTCAGTGATTTTTTCATTTTCAATTCGGAAGAAAAGTTCATACGTTCTAGGTATACACTTGTCACATATTTCGTGTATGTGGGCCATAAATAATAAATTGTTGAGGGTATAATTTTGGACTTGCTTGACCGATTTATACTTAATCCGAAATTTATGATTTAGTTAAGAATTAATTTAGATCAATTATATTTATTAATTTAAATTTTTTTTTTATAAAAATTACTTCAATTCAAAAAAATATTGTGCATAAATCTAACCTTAGATGTGTAATTGGTGATACGTTTTATATAATAATATAATAATTTGTACAGTTTTGTCTCACTTTGTTTAGGAACCAATTAGTGAATGCATATAGCAGCTATGTATGTCATAATATAATTTTGTTAAAAATGCTAACCTTTGTTTATAAAAAGATAATAACTAATATAGAAAGGTAGATAAAACACCAGGAATATATACCACATGTGAGTATAAAAATTATTTAGGTGATTAATATTTTTCATGTTTTATACATATTTTATATATCAATCATAGAGTATGACAAACTTAACAAATCAAATAATTGAGAAGTCGATAAGTCTTCTGACCGATGTGGAGGCAACATCTCCTGAGGATGCTTCGGTGTCGGAGTGAAACGTACGTAGAGTGTCTATGGTACATCATACCAGACAGATTTATATTGTTTTCACAGATTATTACAGATTAAATAAATATTTGATTTGTTATCACGGAGTTCCGCAAAGTAACGCCTGATTCAATTAAATGTATGACAAACTTGTCTTGTCGTCTTCTGTTCTCTTGACGAGTTTATCAAAATTATTATAACATACTAGCTGACCCCGCGAACTTTGTTCCGCCTTGGACCACCCTTATTATTTAGGGGTGTGAAAAATAGATGTAAGACGATTCTCAGACCTACCCAATATGCTTACCAAATTTCAGAGGAATCGGTCAAGCCGTTTCGGAGGAGTATGGAGACTAACATTGTGACACGAGAATTTTATATATAAGATTATGTGTATATTGCTTATGTAATTGCATAATTTATGGATCACAGTTGCATGTGAATAAAAAATAAATAAATAAAAATAAGATAAAGAAAGAAATGGGAACAGATTTATAAAATGAAATATGTAGTTGAAATAAAACAAATATTTTGCCGAATTTAATTTATATTATTTCCTGAATGTCGAAAGATATAACACAACTTTTAAAATGTATTTCAATTTATAACATTTGTATCGTATAATCAAAGCCGATAGCGTACGGTTGTTTTCCACGTAGGGGGGCGCCTCCACCGTAAACAGTAAACAAGGGTTGTAAACAGGGGTTGCACTTCGATGTGCAACGAAAACAATACGCATTCGCGTGCTCAAGACGCGGCGTTTTAAAACTTTCAATACAAATAATATTGAGCGTATTTATGGTAACGCTTTGGGTTATTTAATTCTTGAAATATAATATACCTATAATTTTATTTTTTTTATAATTGGTAAATATTTATTTCTTTATCACTAATTTTTTGTATATATTAATTTATTGTGCGCTACAAATCATTAAACATGCAATTACCCACTAAGAATTTTTAAAATACATGTTATGTTTTTGTAGTTTAAACTTGAGATACAAGACATTGTATAATAACCATCCATGTAAAATTGCATGGATTGTATAAAAATATGTGTAATTTTTTTTTACAAAGAGTCACACTAATGTAGAGCCACTTCACAAGACGTAATTTTTATACGATAACAATAATAATATATCTGAATAATTTTAAAATAACAGATATTTAACTTCTGAACAAAATTTTTTTTACGAAAAGACATTAGATCTGCCAACTTATAGATATTATATCCGTATGTCTAACAAAAAAGGTTTTTTTTTTTAAAATATTAGCTTACTTTCTCGTTATTTAACTTAGAACAACTTTTATATACTTTTTATATCCGGTATTACTTTTATTGATGGTTGTGGTCAAAGGATTATCACAATATTAATATGTGAAGCGTAAAATTTTGACCCTTTTTTAGAAAAATTTGCGAACGGAGGAGTATAAAATTTGATATTATTACACATATATTACATTAAGGAGGATACAAAATGATAATATTTCTTATGTAATGGGCATTAAAAATGCATCGAATATGTTAATTCACTAAAATTAAAAATTTTCATACTGCGACTCATAAATTACTGTTACAATATCAGTGATACTTACTTTTTACTAGGATTACTTCTTTATAATACTACCCTTTATTTTATTAAAAGAAAAATGTACAAAATGTAAGAATTTTATTAGTAGGAGCGATATTCCACCTTAGGTTAATATTGTAGTTAAATATTAATTTTTTTTTACATTAAAATATTTCTAAATAAATAAGCTAAGCATCAATCATTTTAAAAATAAACTTAAATACCTACGTATTTAAAAACATGACGTAATTTTAAACCGATGATAAAGTTACAATAAGTTGTTTATGCTTAAGTGCAAAATCTATCATATATGTATCTACATAAAAATAGTGAATGGTGAGTGAATGCTTAGCACTTAGAAAAAAACATTTAAGAAAAATGAAAAAGTTTTTATTACAAATTTTTTAAATGTAATTCTTAAATAAAATTGAGAACAAAGACTTAAACCCCAATCACATGTATACAGAAATAAACATTATCAACCATAACAATTGCCACTTACCTTAACACAGAAGTTTGAAAAAGTCCGAAAGTTGTGTTGTTTACGACTCCAAGCACGTTGTTGTTGTTTATTGTGTACTAGGGAAAGGTGACGAGACGTGCTCTCCCCTTCACCGCCAACGCTCGACTGAAATTACGTAACACATCCTAGCGAATTCCTTTTCCCTTGATTTCCATGCATTTTCTCACAGAGCGCACCAGTTTGTGTTGACCTCCTGCCCCCTTCTTGACTCCTGTTATTATGGACTCTTGAGGGGGAAAACATTTGATTGCAAGGTTTAAGGGTAGCTGGTTCTCATTCTGCTTGCTCAACGAATAGACCGCTGTCGGAAAACTTCGTGTATCATCGGAAGCCACGCCTACCTTTCTAGATTTGAAATTACGTTACAGATATTCGTAGCATTGGGATTTGGACATTCCAGTGTGAAGTAACAGATATTAGATTTTTGAATTTTTATAATTACAGTAAAATGTATATATATAAAATGTATTATTTTGTTTCTATCGGATTATAAAATTATTAGTTTTTTTTTGTTGACGCAGGGTAAATTTTCTAGATACCCGTCTCCTGGGAGGGATGTCGGGTTATGTGAGATTGCACTCACTAAAACCCCCTGCGACGGCTCTCACAGTGCGGAAAACGGAGAAGCTACGGAATCGCTTTCGCAGCACAACCGCGGCCTCTCCCGAAAAATTATTAGTTTATGAAATTATTATATTGAGGCAAACATTAAAAAAAAACCTTTATACTGTTAATAATTATAACATATATTTTAAACGGGGTTAATTTCTTCGCATATTGAATGCTTAGTTCCAGGAAAGTCATAGAGTCAGATTGTCATAGTTAGTGAATACTTATTTGAATTCATCATTTCTTAATTAAAGTGATATTTTAATATACACATTTCTAAATACAATAAAAAATTTTAACAAGATATATTTGCATCTCTTCATCTTTTAATACAAATCTTGTCTATTCTTGTAGACGATATTCAACTGAACGTAATAAGTGTTTCACCAGTATCACAGACTATAAAACAAATTTTCAATACGAAAGAGTACTATGATATTTTTAATATTTCAGCTGAAACACGCCTACCGTGTGGGCGTGGTCAGTTTCAGGCACGCCCCACACCTCCTTCGTAGCTTGAGGCGCGTACTCTTGAGAGAGACGATTCTGTTATCCATCTAATTTCAGAATACCATTGGCAAGGACAAGATTTTAGGGAAAAAGTGATTTTTTAAAATCGGTCGCATTATACAGGATATGGCGATTCGCATATTGATCGGTTCAACTTTCTAGACGATTGATTAATACCTTGTGGGGATAGATTTTAAAAGAGAAAATGAATAATGAGTGAGAACAATGTGCGTCACCTCTAAAAAAATGTAAAAGGTAGTTCTGTTATTTTTTATACTTCGGCCCAGAAAGTGTTACTTTTATGGTTATTAAATATTTAAAAAATTACATTATAAACATTTTCGAATATTATAATTTACTAGAAAACTTCAAATTATTGGAAAATATATAAAAAAAAAACTTAGCTGCTACAATTTGGTTAAAACATTTTAAGGTGAAAGACGTGACGATAGAGATTTGATTTTGATTTGTGTTCTTAAATATGTATGTGTAGCATTTTTTAAAATATTATTATACTAATCCATGACAACAGTTACAAAGATTTATTTTTATCATAAAAGAAACCTTTTATGCTCTAAGCCTAAACAAAATGAAATATATTAAATATAATATTGTTAACAAACGATTATTAAAATCGTAACTGCTTAAAACATTGATATAACTGGTTTGATTGTAATAAATGATATTTAAAATATAGAGTTAACAATTAACATAGAGTTAAAAAGGAAATAAATATTTAAATCTTAAGAATTAATAAATAGAAATTATCTTAAATTCCCTAAAAGGTATTACTTATTGTGTTTTATTTAGCCATTTAAATTGTATTAAAAATAACACTAGTCAACACGATTTTGTGATTGAGTTCTGTGTACACAATTTTGATTTTTTATACGTAATTAATAAAATAAATCACATTTTTATCTAAAAAAGTTTGCTTTTGTAGCTATTAGGACGAAGTATCAATTTGTAGGTGTTAATTTATATCAAAATATTTAATATATATAAAACCTTGTTACAATATTGATTTATGATTATTAACCCTAGAAAGATAACATACGTCGCAGAGGCGCCCGCGCAAAATAAAAATTACTGTATCTTTTTAATTAGCGGGCGAATCTTTTCGTACGTTTCCGCCAACTCAGTCACCATTGTGACCTGGACGGCTGTTTCATAGTGGTAAGTACCGTGGTTTATTAGTTATGAGTTTGACGTGCGCTCGCGAGGCGTATGGTTATCTTTT
>DVXP01000142.1:0-26950 GCA_018235645.1 Junonia grisea | reverse complement strand
TACCCGAGAACACGATCCGGGCCTTGTCTGCCCCAAGCGGCAGAAAGACGCACTACGTCTTTCACTATTATCTATATTCTATACTATCCCCACCCTACGAGTTGACAGACCTGTGTATAGGACCATGATAGAGACAAAGGCTATATGAATTATTAAAATGGCGACCGCAAACTAAAAAAAAAGGGGGGGGGGGTACGATTGTCTTTTCTTTAACTTATTCTAATATGGGTATCAAATAAAAAATAATAAAAATATCTTTATAAAAATATTAATTATGTCATGTTTGTATTCAGTAACAATGTATTCAGTAATAATAATTTACTCTTTACTGTTATACTTAAATATTTATTGTTATTATTTCAATTGTTAAGTAACCTTGTCAGTTTAAGATTTTTTTATGATTTTATAAATATCTTTAGAAATACAAATGTGATTATGTAATGTAGAATACCTGAATACCGACTGCGAACATAATTTGGGACATAGTGCACATACGAATTTTATGCATATTTTTAGGGTATGGTCAAAAAGGGGCCCATATAATTTCAACTTGTCCGTTGGTCAGTCTGTCTATTCGCATTTAATTAGAATCTGGAAGTTAAAAACTAAGGAACCAAACATTTTCTAGTATCTTAATGAAAAAAAATATTATAAGTTTATATGACTGTCTAAAAATATGAAAAGGTTTTAAAAACCATACACATTTTACTTTTATGTGAACAAGTAAATTTGAAAATAAAAATCGGACTTACTCATTTCATTTTTATTACCAAAAAATTATTAAAAATCATTCAACTTAGCTGACTTAACCTAGTTCTACAAAGCTAAACTACCTCTACCCTTATGTTCTAAAATCTTAGTTTAATATGGATGTTGAAATACTGGCAGTGGAAAAATACATTTCTTGTTTTATGATACATAGCAATTACAACTATTCGGCTATTGTGAGCATTATGGCCATTAATCGTTACAATTGTTATTTATTGCAAAATGTATAAAGATCAATTTCACTATTACTATTTAAAAATGATATCTTCGAACTTAATTTCGTATTTAAAGCGTTAGTAAATTATAAGCAAGAATTCTAAGTAGTTTCTAAGAGAGAGGAAAGTATTTACAAAATTGCACACTATAATATCAAACAAATCTTAACCGACGTTGATTAATAAATCCCTACAACGTGTAAAAGTTTAAATCGTGTACTAAACTCGGTACCGCTTTCGATTTTTACATATAAGTCTATATTAATTCAATCTACGCTCAACTTCTAGAACCCACTCACACTACAAGCCCTGCGAATACGCTACTAGCCCCAAACAGGCACAAATTACTTCTAATGTTGTCGACCGTTGTATCCTTTTCTATCGAACGGGACCAATCTCCAATTGTATCTAGTTATGACACACAATTACGCCCTACCAATAAAATTATAATATTATATTCTATGTCATTAAAATGCGTATTAAACTAAAGAGACCCACAATCTATTGTCATAATTTTTATGTACCCTATATATTGCTTCATTTTTGTATCTTGCTGGTCAAGAGAAACTTTCTGTGGGCCCCATACTACGATATAAACTTGTAATTGGTGTGATAAAATAGCAAATCTCATATCACAGTTTTAACTAATCTAAATGAATTTTAATTTTAAGAGATCGCTACACTATTATACTCCTTAAAATTTGTCAATCATTAAGGTACAAAATGGTTTATTTCCTTTGAGAATGGTGTATATTTTGTTACTTGTATAATGGTCTGGTGTGCAAATACTAAAGGACGTAACATGTGTCTGTATAAAAAACACCCAAATTTCACAGAACGCACAAAGTAGATTTCTAATACGGCGACAGTTTAATCGTATCAGGCTACATATATCATTTTATTGCACCACATACATTTTTGTAAACATAAGTAATGTGAAGGAGCTGTCGACGTAAAATCAATCTACGATGTGCGTTACCTTTTATAGATACAACATTAATTTATTAAACTAACTATTAAGTGAAACTCTCTATCGGGTCATTGCTTTCTATCTCCGACATATCTTACTTTAGCCAAACAAGTCACAACCAAATCTACTACACATCACTTTATCATTTGCCTACACATAGAAGTTGACATCCCTTAAAGTTAAAAGTAAAGTAAACATTTGCAATTTGATAATGAACGGCAACTGCTGTACTCACAAAGAAATAGAAATTACACTAAAACAAAACTGAAAACAAAATCGAAATGCTAAAGTAATAAAAATATACCATAATTTATAAGAAAGTTCATTTTGGTATATTATTAGATAATTTTATTATTTATTATTAAGGAAAATGTATTCTACATTACATCTTAATTGTTAAATCATCATCATAATGTATGTAAGTATTTATATTGTCAGTTTTATGTACTGATGAAAATAATGATATAATTAACAAAAAAACGTGTAAGATTTTCCCACACTGTATCATATACCTACAGTAGCGCGTATCTCATACATACATTCCTTATAATATTTTGACCAGTTTATATTTTACTCATAATTATAAAGTATACATTATAATTATGAAGAACATTTCTTCATTGAATTATACTTGAATGCCTTTAAGACGTATCACTGAATATTGTAATTATTTCGCTTTTATAAGAATATTAACAACTGATATAAAACAACAATTTTCGTAGGTTTCGACATAACTTTCTACGCTTTTTAAATGCACTTAGTTTGAAAGATTTGCTTCTCATCGTTCTTATCTCAACAAAAAAAATGTATGCACTTCGTGTTATGTTATCTACTTGATAACACAATTTTTTAATTTCAATATGATATAATATGGGAAAAACTTATAATAGTAAAACAACATTTGGAACAAAATAAAACTGAGCCTTGATAAACCTTATACAAGGAAAACGGAATTGATGCAAAGTAACATAATCTATATAAAAGCTAGGATTACGTTAACAATGATCAATTGCTTTAACCTTGTTTTATAATTAATCTCCTTTATAATCTCATGCTGTCGAATGTACACACGCTTTTAAAATAAAGCATGAATCCATTCAATAGGATGATTTCCAAAGAATCAGCTCAGATTTAATTTGTAAGAAAAAGAACAAGCTGCCAGCGTCAACAAATAAAATGCACACAATAAAATAAATATGTACAAGCGGTGGGAGCTTTATTATTATACCCGCTATGATTCTTGCTACTTTAGCCATAGTTTTGGTTATGTACATGTTGATGAATACAAAAACATTATACCGATACAAAACATATCACCAGAGTAGCAAAACACACGTTTTGTACTGAGAGTGTATGGTTGGAAAACCACTTATTTATAAGCTTACAAATAGAATCTATCCAATGATTTCGAGACTGAAACGAGACGTCGCAAAACCGCCGTTTCGTTTGACTTAATAATTAAAAAATATATTTTACAGTGTACGATATGTAACAAGTGTTCCATTTTCGTAAAACGTAAATACACTTATCTGGTACAGACTATCACGAGGAATTAACGTTCACAGACACATACACACTACTGACATACACTTAGATATAATTCGTTTTAAAATAATATTGGAACCATCACTGGGATACTCTTTTGTCCCGTGTTTTGCGATCACATGTTTTGTCAACTACCGAACTGAAGACTGAATAATGTTTTTATATGTGTTATGTGAATTAAACTAGCGCCACTCGGTTAACGAGGGGAGTCTTTCGCCTGCTCGTGTGTGTTTGCGTTGTGACTGGTTGGTATATGAAGCTGGTTTTCGCCCTTTTCGCTGTGTGAACTGAAATAGAAGATAGATAAGTAAATCAATTGGTCAACTATAACAATGTTGAAAGGAAACAATATTCTTCTGATTTGTAAGCTTGTTATACACCTAGGTGCATCTTAGACACTACGGGAATTTTGCTGAATTTTCACTTAAGACAGAGTTTATTATTAGCATGTATAAAAGACGCGTTTCGGTGCTTTTGCTGAAATTTCCCTTTTACGGACATTGAAGCGATGTCCAGCAACCTGTTCAAATTTCTGAGAATATTTGACGGAAATTTAGCGCCCTCTATCCTTGTACGCCGACATAAATACATCATACCTATTACTAGTCCGAACTATAAATAACGCCATATTTTCAACTGAAATATTTAATTTTAATGAGATATAAAATAAAATTTGTAATACTTACTCGTATAATTTTCTGAAACAGATAAGTCTAGCTTGACAGGTTTCGTCACATCAATATCGATTTCTTCGTAAGACTGGTCCAATACCTGATGATAACAAATATGTTTATTTTATTAATAAAATTTGTAATAGTCAAAAGTAAATATCCAGGATATAAGCCAGGATTTAATTTACTTAGTTTTAAGGTTGGGTACAATCGAAGTAGGTTTGTAGACTCAATATTTACTATCTTTGTAAGTACATTGTATGTAAAAATTTCGGTTTAAGTAGAAAGAATTTGATTATTCAAATCTGCAAGTGGCAAGCGCCTGTTCCTGGGTTCTTACAGTTATTCCCATGCTGTGATGTATAAACTCAAACTAAAAATATAGTTTGGGTGGTATTTAATCGATCATCTATTTATTACGATTTCCTCCTACAAATTTAATACTACTTCCACCAAAAATACTGAATGTGCACCAAAATGTTTAACCAATATACATATATTCCATAATTAGCAGTGCTAATTTAGCACCTATTTAATAAATGTTGTAAACTTTAAAAAAATAATAGATTGCGCCTTAAAATTAAAGGAGCATCTAAAATTTTATTTTTAGTCCTAACAATGTACATTAATTGTCATCGACATATATAAAAAAACATTTTTAATAACCACTACGACTCTGATGTCTCCTGCACTGCTTGATGAGCAGCCTCTCCGCCTTAGCGTAACAATGCGCAGGTTCCCCGCCGCGCCTCCGGATTTATAAAAAACTTTCTAGGGGTGTCACAGACAAGTACCAAATGGAGTTTGACTGCGACTGAGTCGGTTCTGGTGTACAATTAATATTTTTGGCGCAAAATTAATTAATTGACCAACTATCAAAACTTTTGGTGTACATTCAGTATTTTTGGTGCAAAACTAATTAATTTTGTGTACCTTAAAAATAGTGTACATTTAGTTTTTGTAGCAACTTTTTTAAAATTTTTGAATCGTCTATACATGTCATAATTTTTATATTGTACATGTCTTTTTTTTTTAATCTACCCTCAGGTCAATTAAATAGCACTTACCTCAATATCGCTGACGTCCTCCTCGTCGACGTCGACGTAGGAGGCCAGCGAGGGCCCGGCGGCGAGCAGGCGGTAGGTGCCGCCCACCATGCCCGTGCCCTCCACCTCCTCCACCTCCAGCTCCTGGTCTGACGCCTCCTGCTGATGGGACAGCACCGGTTAGGATAAACTTGCTGGTTAATGCTTAGGCCATTCGTACGATAAGATAAAATAAAGTATTCTAATATCTCTAATTGTATATTTGGACACACTAAGTGTCGCCAAATTTCCGTGCAAGGATAAACAGTAGAAACATTAATGTCGTGATTTGTCTAAGCTACCAAGACCAGAAAAAGGACATGTCCTGGGAAAAAAGGATGGTTGGCCACCTTATGTTAAACCATGTGCAAACTTCACATTCACGTAAGAAAAATGTGACATTTTGAACACCTATACATGTATTTTTGTACAACATTTGACAAGCTTGGGTATATAGAAATGATATTGGAACTACGGCTTTGCCAACGGTGTAATTAAATTGCGGTTTGAATGTATACACATGAGTGTAAATGCAAATGCGTTTTCTGAGCGTGAGCAGTCAGCACATTAGTTTAAAATACATATGTACATATCTAAGTGTATATTCGTCGATTGCGCAATGTATTTAAAAAACACGAGGAAACTTAATTCAGTCGGCGAAAATCGAAGCCTTTTGGGAAACTGATTGCCTAAACTCTTTAATATTAAAATATGTACATGGGAGAGGCCAATACTTTTAACTGAATAAGAATTTGTCTATGAATTACAATGAAAATCACACAATTCGATTTCCACAAAAATCGTATTGTATTGATACTGAGTTTGTTCAGAATACAAAATAAAATCGCCAATTGGAGGTCAGAAGACATACGGTTCCGTATCACTTACATGAAACAAAATTATGATCCAACGAGAGGCTTGTGATTACAAGAATCAATAGTTTTGATTACTTTTTATCATAACGCGACAAGTGTTGTGTGATAAAAAATATTTTGTTTTTTAGTCCGCATAGGAAAAATAATTTTGGGTTGTATATTTATTTTCAGTACATTAAAATATATAAGCTACAAAAAGTCACAATGTATTTGTCATAGCGATGAGTTTAAAAAAGTGAATAAATAAATAACAAAGGTTCTACTTTCGCGGAACCCTAAAACAATAAAAACAACATTAACCTGGATGACATTATGCCTTGACATTGAATGTTTGCTATCGAATCACTGCACATTAACATACGCGAGAGGTCACTCACAGAGGATAAAAAATTCAAACAAAAAGAATGAAAAATGTCTTAAATAATTATAATCTTACACACAATTAGTTGAGTGAGATGTTGATGATAATATAAAAAAATAAAAAATGAAATGTCTCAATGAATCAAAACTATGAATTCAATTAAATAAAATTAAATTGGCTCGATTTTTTTTGTTTTATATACAAGATCCATTGAAGTGTACTATATGAATGCTTATTTCTGTTCAATGTCAACTACTTATCCCACGCGTATTAATAAAACCAAAATGCACTTCGCATTACAAGAAAAAATAAGACTAAAAACGATTCTTTGTTGTTTTATGATTCGTAAACATTAATGAAACTGTTTTTGGGTTCTGTTATTTATGTTCATAATTATTTATAATTAACATTATAAGAATCTTAAATGTTTTGTTTGGAATTTATATTGACTTCTGTAATGTATTTTTTTATTATAGTTTATGTAATCTTTTTATATTTAAATGATATATCAACTTGATAAGATTATTTTTTTTGTGTTAGATAATTCTCATATAGAGGAAGATTTTATGCTACAGACATACACATTATGCGCTAAAGCCACGCATCTCCATTGTAATCTATTTTTGGTTTTCCCCTTCCCGTTTGTCGCCCTCGAGGCATAAAGTTTAAGGTTTTGTTTAACTCTATCTAGCCACCTGTGTTTCGGTCTGCCTCAGTTGCGTGGCACGTTCACGGTTTGTCAGTACATAAATAAATACAGTACAGTACAGATACAGTACAGATGATTGGTTTAGAACATGGCGATCTCAATGATAAGGGGTTCCAACACCGCCTGGTACCTCTGATATTCAAGTATTAAAGTTTGAATTCATCCCGTGTTCTGCGGTAAAGGAAAACATCCTGAGAAAACCTGCAAAGTGGAGCAACGTGGCGGATTAAGCTTTAAATAGTTTTCATAATTAGTTACGGGGCATTTGCCCAATAGTAACGACATTTACGGGTTATTATTTTTTTCAGGTTAGAGCTCGTTTCTATCAACGTAGGAAGTGGTACCAGCTCGAGGGCGGACCCGACGAGATAACGCCACGAACGTCGAGCAGAGTTTAATAGCTATTTTGGAGGTTCGGTATCTGCTCAACGACGGGCTCAATAAGATGACGCTATTAAGCAGCGTTCTATCGGTACTATCAACGTGGTACCTGTTCTGTGGCAGGGTCGACAAGATGATATCACAAATTTCACCAGAGCTTAATCAAGCAAGCTCAAGTGGAGATGTAAATTATGGTATCTCTCCGAACGCTCATTCGATAAGGTAGTGACACAAACCTCAAGCGGATCTCAATCGGTACTTGCCATTGTTGGTGTGGTATCAGCTCAGCGTCAAGCTCGATAAGATGACATTATAAATGTCGAGCAAAACTCAGCATGTAGTGTTCAAACAAGTTGTGTACTTGCTAGGCGGCAGGGTCGACAAGATGACGTCACAAGTGTCGAATAGAGCTCGGTGTAAACCTGGAGTCCAGGTCGATGAGTACTATTAAAGTTACCTGCTCAGCGGCGGGCTCGTCTTCCTCGGGCTCGTCCTTAGCGTCGGGATCGTCGTAGTCGTCGAGCTCGGCGTCCGCGTCGCCGTCGTCGTCCACCTCGTTGTCGCTGCCGAACCCGCTGTACTTCATCTCTCCACGCTCTAACGCCTCTAGGCTCTCTGAAATAAGCCATATAGATGGTTTAGACTCAGAACTTTAAACGAGTAGTTCTTGTATATTTATTTATACAGGCGATCTCGGAATAGCAAAAAATATCGGGGGCCAAAATTCGATTAGTTATGTCCGTAGGAACGCGTACTTTTGAGTTTTCGGTTTTTCAAAAAGAAAACGACCTTCGAAAGAAGCTCGGTAGCCCAAGTATTTACACATAAGAAATAAGTAAGGGAATTATGTCACATTCTCATTCAAAATATTAGGTAGAATGCGACTAACGGTAATGGAGTCATTGTAACTCGAAGCTCAAAAAGTACTAACTCAAAAAAGTATTAATATAAAGTTTTAAATAAGTGAAATTCTATGTTGTGGAAACAAAATTTTTTCGAGTATTTAATTGTATTTCATTTTATGATCAGCGTTGACGAAAACCATGAAGAGAGCGGTATGGATGCTTCAAAAGAAATTCTGAGTACTGTACATCCGATAAGCCGCTTTAAGTGGCCAGTGCTACGCTTTGAAGTCAGCAATAAAACATTTACAGTTGCTACCACAAAGTATTTTGAATCCATCCTGATATTATTCTAAATGTCTGGATGCCTGCCTTTTACGTTTTCATGTCTTAATCAATAATTGCGATGGATTTTAGTACAAAATGAGTACTTTTTTACAGGCAAATTTGATAGGGGAAAACTTAGAAGTGAGATATGAAATTTTTTTGGGGAGCCATTATTCTTACAATCTTTGCACTCAAAGTTAGGGAAATTAACTAGTATTCTGTAAGTCAATTTTGGTTGGTTTTGTCAATTTTCAAAATATAACTCGTAAGCGAAGTTAATACTAGCGAGTACTGAAGTTAACACTAAATCCTACAAGTGTACCTACGTGAGCTAGGTCATGCGGACAGGAAATGATATTTTAAATTAATTAACGCTGTTATTATTAATAACTGCAACATTGTACAAATGATTTACGTTCGAAAAGGTAAGTATAAAATAAATTATTAGTCACCTGGATAGATCATCGCTTTCTTGATAGCTTGTGGATCCTTTCTTGACCATTTTTGGACTTCTTCATCCATTTTTCCGACTTTCGAAGGATTCATTGCCCATAAGCAACCTGAAACAATAATGTCATCATTTTAATTTGAAAAATTATTAAATATTTAAAATGTTTTTTATGCCAATCATAAAGTAAATCATACCTTTTCTTTGACTTCCATTCGTTGACGGTTTCTCTATTTTCTCAAAACACTTATTTAAACTAAGATTATGACGGACGGAATTTTTCCATCCATTTGGTGCGGTTTTGAAATAGGGAAAATGTTGACTGAAAAAAAAAACACACATTAAGTTAATTAAACGTTAAAATAATCGTAGATTCTGTAATAAGCAGGAAAAATCATAATGCTCACCACATAAAATTATAAATTTCTGAAACGGGCAAACTTCCTGTTCTTGAATTCTTTAGCGCCATTGCAATTAAACATGAATACGAATAGGCCGGCTTTGGAAATTCTCCCGCTACTGTTTTGCTAGTGTTATTTACATATTTAGCTTGGCTCGTGTCCACGGTGAACGCACCGCTGACTGCAGTTTTAATTATTTGTCTACTATTATTTAGTGACGAGTTATCAATCAGTATCGTCGCCTGATTTTTATTACCATTAGCTAAAATTGTCCTAGATTGTTGAGCATCCAATATGTGTATATTACCAGATATAATAGTTTTAGTTCCTAACGATTGTGTTATTTTTTGACTACTATTTAAAATGGAACAGTTCTTGTTATTCACTTTTAATACTTCAGATTGGCTCGTTTTTATTCGTACTGTGGGAGTTATTGTGGGTATACTATTGATTTTTGCTTTACTAGTATCTAAATCTTTTAATAGATCTTTTACTACGGTTTTGTCTTGTTTCCTCAGATAGATGACCATTTGCGTTGCTTCTTCTAGTTTTTTGGGTGGTGGTTCTTCAGGCTCCTGTACTTTTGAAACTTTTATGGCATTTGGTGAGAATGTTAAGTGACTTTTTTCTTCTTTGGGGCTAGATAGTGAAGTACTATTATTAAGATCATTATTAACGGCTGAAGTTAGCAATAGATTAGACGCCTCTTCTTTAACAACGCTCTTAACTGGCGTTTCCGCGAACGTGGACGGCATAACTGAATTTGGATTAACCATAACTGCATTCGCTTCGGAACCGTATAAATCAAGATTATGTACAAAACTGGAGGAAGAGTTGTTGAGCCACGTTACAGAATTGTCTGTATCCATATCTAATAACGGCGGCATTTCTGAAAAGTTTAATCCCAGCGAGTCCTGAAATTTTTTAATGATTGCGTTAAATATTTATACAATACCTCTATTATAATTAATTAAATGGTTTAAATTGTTAATTTTTATTTACCGAAAAATCGGTTATGCTGCTTAAATCTGTAGCTATTTCATTTTTGATGTCCATGTCCAGCATGTCCTGGAGTGAATCGGTTATGTACAAATCCATGTCTAAGCACGCCTATAAATAAAAGGACATTTTGTTAAGAACAAAAGTGGTGTAAATAATATAAAGTTCTATCGATGAGTTTATTTTCTGCGTACCTAATACAAAGATTGCAAGAAAACTTTCGCGCCATTTTTATTTCATACATAGCAAGAATTTTTCGTGACAAAAGGAAGACGGGAATGAGCTCTACTACTCTGTAGTGAAACCTGTTTTTGTCTTTTGGTATGCGTTGCCCTAGCAGTGAAAGAGAGAGACTATATTTATAATGCTATCTCAAACGGGTTCATTACAAGGACGTATCTGTAATTCTGTATACTCAATTAATAAAATTCAACGTAAGTTTACTAAATTACTCTGCTCTGGTTCGTTTATTTAAAAACATTTTAATTGATAAAGTATATGGCAAATATACATAAAAATATATGCAGTATTTATTTACCTATGCACTTTGTTGTATATGTAAGTACCTAATTAATAATAGACATTTGTATGTAACTTTTTTTCTAGACCTACGTCAACAAATAATTCGTTGTATTGCGAAGGAATAAACTGGATGGCTCGTCGTGCTACCTAGTGACATGAACAAAAAAAAAACCTTCACACCGCACGGTACATCGGAAAGGCTTCAAAGTTTTGGGACGATGTTTTTTGTCGAAACTTTAACGTTGCTATAAATAGATATCTTGTTCTGGTACCACGTGGTTTCTTTGAACTATATAAGAAAATAACTCACTTTCATCGTCGGATCGGAAGTTGTAACATTTATAATTCCGTTATATTAAGAGATTTTTTTAATTTATTAGATTGTTGAGAGTTATAATAAAAATAGTTGAATAATATGAGAATCTTCGCATTCAACGCATCGTCTAGTCTTTATCTTTTGTGTCGTTACAAAGAAGTCAACAACAAAAAAACAAGGGACTAGTCAAGGAATAAAGGTAGCAGAGCATAAAGTAATTAATGGGAAGTTACAAGACCGACAGATGTCGACGGTATTGGTTTCATCGCTTTACTGTAAGAAGTTTACACTCGACAATTAGATTAACTTCAATAAACGATGTGCACTTCTTATTAAATAAATGGAACACTCCTCGCTATTTTTGATGTCTGACGATTTGAAATGTGAGTTCGTCTGTAGTAATATATTATAATGAACTTGCAGGGGTTGTTGTTTAGTTGGAAATATTATTTTTATGTATAGATTTGTGTATTCTATTTATTACAATTATATTCATTGCAATTTTTGATCTTATAGTAAGTTTTGATAAAATAATCACAAAATATCTTAAGAGATGTACTTCATGAAAAACCTACTATCAATTTATTTTGTATAAGAAAATGGCAGATTGTTTATCAATGTTGTATAATATACACATACAAAATATTATTCTGAATGCGAAATGAGTGCACTGACAGATAAGAGAAAACGTGAGTACCGTATTATCTTTAGCCAATCACAGACAAAGTTACCGTTTTTTATATATAATTTACCTTTCACTTATCGTTATCATCAAACTTTTCGAATGATAAGAACTTAAACAAACAAACAATGCAAAGTAATAAAAATGTTAACAGATTCGGTAATTATTGTTTTTATAATATGTGAATTTATTTCATCGAATATTTCCGCGAGAAGCTTAAAGTTAGGGTGACAGACAGAGACAGCAATATGAGATCGAAAGAGGGTGAATCGACCCCTAATGACATCGCAGCCGCCATACCGCGCCCTTTGAGCTACTTTAGGCAGGCTGCAAGCATTACTCGATGTACGATGGAAAATAAAATTTAAATTATTAACGTTAAAAGTTACTCCAACATTGTGGATATAGATTCTGTCATACGATTTACATATAAGTTGATAAATTATTTTATTTTAAGGTATAAGGCATATTAGTTTCTTTGTTATAAACAACTGATTTTTATAAAATATAAATATACCTATAGTTTTTAAAATTGGTAAAGCAGAACGTTTCTGAAAGTATTCGTATTTAACGAGGGTTTTCTTTTGAATTCGAATGAATAGGTACAGAAAACGTTTCATGAGCGTTTTATTATTCTCTGTTTTTATGTTAAAATGTTTCACAGGCCGAAAACGTCTGTACATCCGTCTCGCGAGTGCCGGAGTACAGCCATGCCGCAGAGGGCCATGAACTCGCTCTTTATTACTTAGAGTTCATCTCGCGTACGTGCTATATGAAATAGGAACTATTAAAAGATATTTCTGAAACGTTTCTTAAGTAGTTAGATAACCGATGACTTTTTTTACTTTTATAAATAACAACTCTTTTGACATTATTTTTTAATAAACATTTAAATATGTTTAGGCAGTCAATTGTTATAAAAAATTGTAAATAATTTTATTCTTAATGTACAATATTCGCGAATGGGTGTTCATAATGGCAGAAAATTGTAGAGGAAACGGTCTAATTTACGCACGGTTTTAATTGAAACTTGTTCCCATCAAACTGGAAATATTAATTTTTTTTTATCTTTATATAATTTATTATCTTCAACGTATTTGGCCGTTAAATACGTTCAAAACTGAACTATTTCCCACATTCACTGGAACAAAAATCATTTGTGTTTTTTACCCGCTTGTATACTTTACAAATGTTTTGTTAAGAAGCAGGTAGTTGGAACGGCAAAATCCGTCCCGCTCGTTTTTTTAATCATGCCTTTTCATTATTCACAAGCTAATAAAACCCAACTATGTATACATTTTGGCTAAATAAAAGAATGTGCGGTTCCAAGTATCATCTTATAGGTAGATTGTTCAGTAAAATTTCATTTGTTTTCCGGAGTCATTAATGTGGCAGTTTTGAAGAATAATTTCAGCAGTCCTCGTGAAAATGATAGTGGGGGCCATAGAGGCGCTGTGAGGGGCCGCCTCGTGTCCTCGAACCTGACCGCGCTCGATCGCCTTGAACTCGTCGTAGTCTGCTTGTACAAATTACCTTATGTCTACGATCGAAGTTAGCGTTATTGCGAAAAATGTGTTGCAGAAAAAAAAAGTTACAACTAAAAGAAGGCGTTTAACGTCTATTAAGGGTTACATGGCGCCTGCCAATTTTTTCCATACGATATTAAAATCGTGGCTAAACTACTGCATGAATATTTTTTATGTAAATTTCAACACATGGGCTATATTTCATGTTTTTTTTTTTTTTAAATAAATTTATGGTAATATGCAGACCTTAAAAATATCCAATAATGGTAAAACATGCATATAAACGAAATGTGACCTTGATGTGTATGTGTATGACTGAATATAGTAAACGGATATAGAATACCTTTCTTAATATTAAATTCGTTAGATCTTTCTAAAACGACCTTGATCTATATTAGCACGATAGTGTTATTTAATTATGCATTAAAATATTTGCGATAATTCTTGAACATAGCCAAGTCGATACGATATTTTAGTCTAGACAAGTGATTAGTTTTGAAGTTTCATTATAAATATACGGTGAATGAAAACCGATGAAAAGTTGCTTGGCGCGAAAATAATTCTGATGAGTTTTCCCCTGCGCGCGCAGAGTGATGGGAATAGGAGGGGTTCCGTATTGATTGGATGTACGGCGCAGTCACTCCCCTCCGTCTACTACCCCGTCAAAAGGGAGGGAAACTGAAATATTCCCTGCGTAAACTTTTATATATTTTGTTATGTCTTCACTTAAGAAGATAGAAACTTTTGACTTATTGTTTATAGAAATAAAGATGTTTTAAAAAATAAGTTTTATAAGTATGTACCTATATCAAAATTTTAATTAGAAATTCATATGAATAAGTAATATTTAAATCATACGTATGTCTTCATTAATAATATTTCGTTTTAAAAATATCTGTAATTATATTTCGAATGACCAAATTATTCGTTATTTGTACAACGATGACACCTGCCAGGTCAACGGCCTCTGCATTAAGTTTTCCTGACTCGGCTTTACGCGATAAGTAGTAGACTCATCATTCATAATTTATACGCATTTTCATAGCGTTGACGAGACTAAAAATATTGTGGGAAATTATATTTATAAATTAGAAAATAGACCAATTGTAACGTGTTCGAGTTATTTCATTTGTAATAATAATAAGTTATAAAAAGTATTTTTAGTATTGAAGTAGGTACTTAAATGTTGGTTTATAAAAAGAAAATAATTTAATTTTTTTTTGCTGGTATAAATCATAATAATGAATATAAAAAATAATAGGACATAAAAAATACACTCTTAAGCTACACAAGTAAATTTTTTTTACTCAGTTTTTCTGCATAAAAACTACTCTGAAAAAAAAAACAGATGTGCCATGAAATATCTGGAACGGAAGATCTAAAAAAATGTTTTAGATGAATTAGATCTATTGATATACGCTATAAGCGTTTATCATACGATTTTCGTCTTTTTTTTTCATTTTTCAAAAATGTTAGCATTTTTTTAGTTTTTTTTTTGCAAAAACAACTAAGACTATCCCGAAAGCTTGAGTTAATTAAGTTTTCGGAATAGTCTTCTCTTTTTTTTTGTACAAAAACTGAGTAGCTACCTAAAATGTATACTTACTAAAAATGACTTGTTTGTGTATTTTTAACAGACTTTAAATAAGGAAGTTTCGCGGATAATTTTGTTGACCACCATTTATGGACAGATTTTGATGATCCTTTTTTGTTGAAAAGGAGGTATTCCCAGAGTGGTCCCATGATAAAGAGACCAGGATCTGATGATGGCATCTCAGAGAAATCGAAGGGAACTTTTAAAGTTATAGGGGCGCGTTTATTTATTATTTTAAAGCGTAGTGCTTTTAATTATGGTCCGGAGTCGATCTGACGATGGAGCCGAATGCCATTCGAAGGAACTCTTCGACTATTTACCGCAGTTACCTTGAGTTTGGGCTTCATTCATTTGTATTGATGAGAACTTTGAGCCCATACTGGTTAATTGTAGCATAAAAGTGTAAGTTAACTTTTGAAGTCAGTTTATTTTTTTTTTAAGCTAATAAGTAAGAGTGTATTTTTGGGGCTAATATTTTTATATTCGTATTATTTGTGTTTGATACCGGTAAAAAAAAATCGTAAAAATATTTTTTTTTTGCAAGTCTAAAGAATGTAGACATTTTAATTGGTTGCGAATTTGCGATACAATAAGTGGGATTTGATAAATTTTATTTGTTTTTTTTTTCATAACTAAAAGTGTTATTATTATAAAATTGACTACTCGCTTTATTTTTATGTTTGGGATGGTAAATTAGGAAGTGAACGTTTTTATGGCATATTATAATTATATCTAAATAAAAATGAAGGGCTGGGAAGAACTGGTAAAAGAAGGCAGTGTGAACCTTAAGTGAAAATTAATAAAATAGGAAGGAACTTTTTGTTCTCGCTTACTCGGAACACCAACCGTTAACATTAGGGGAGACTGTAACGGCTGACAGAATAACCACAGGTGTGTGCGTCTGGTATCCATGTTACACAAAAACTACTACACTCACATTTACGCACACAACAACAGGTTGCAGCCAGTCCCTTTTTCGTTGAGTGCACTTCCCACAGACTAGTTTAATCAGTTTGTTATTTGTTTACATGTTATCTAATTAACAAATAAAAACAAATGTTAATTTTTATTACACTAATAAAATCTGATTTCTGACATTTTTAATGTGTTCCTTTACTTTTCTTTTACGAAAGTAAATCGATAATTTATTGTAAAGAGTAGAAGTAAATACATATATTTTTTTATACTTCGTGTAAAATCGTAACTTTTTATTGACAAAAAATTATTTTTAATTTTTTAATTTTAGTAATTAAAAATTTAGTTTACTTGATTCTATACACTGTGGCATACGACACACAAGCCTATTCGTTCGATAACACACTACTACATTGACGAGGTGCACTCATTGTTAAACGTTTTGAAATTCTCGCTCGGAACCGGCCGTGGGAACCGCATTACTACTTCGTAGACAGACTCAAAGTATTTAAAAAATATATATCAATAATGTTAAAGGTAGCATATGAATTACGGACGATTGAATACTATGTATGATGTATTTAGTTATGCGAAAGAGAACACGTAGGTATATTCGTATGTAGGTATGTAATATACCAAGTATAGTTACAACTTACGTTAAGTTCATTGACGGCAAATTGGCGCCATTTTGTCACATATTATTGTAAAAACGAATTAATGAGTAATCAAATTAATAATAGTGATTAGGTTTTAACGTCAATGTTTTGAAAAACAAAACACAATTTAGTAATTACTAAAATAACTCGATAAATAATAATAATACGCTATCCTTATCTTACGCCATGTTATGAATGTGCGCGAAAGAGACAAAACATGAAACAATTTCGTCCGTTACAAATATTTATACACCGCGTGTTTATAAATGTGTTAATTTTACTGCAAATAGGGTTTCAAACGTTGTATTACTCAGAAATTATTGAGTAAAAACTATCTAGACTTCAAAACATTTTATGACAGCCATAACACGTAATGATTTTAACCAGATAGACTACGTAACAAATGGAACGGTTTCCCGCCACTTTGACATACATAATTATTCGATAAATAGGTTTCTACATCTTTGTAAAAGGTACTTAGTCATGAATACAACATATTATTTATATCTTATATTATACGAAAGATGTTTTATGAATGAATGACATTAAAAAGAGCGGGACACAGGCCTGTTACTTTCTCATTATCCGTATCACGAATTTAACAAGTAAAAATATACTTTTATGGATGAAAGTTCACTTACCGAATATTTATTGCAATAAATATCCTTATGCTCAATAGAATAATCCTGAATTTCACACATTTACGTTTTTAGCGTCATGAAATTGACAAATATAACACCACTCACTCCATAGACTATGTATTCTGTTTTGCTATTATGTGAAAAGGTACACAAAGAATGGTTCGGTTTTCTATTGGCGGACTCGGACCACGTGACAGTCTAACAAATGATGCGATTGGTTGAAAATAATTTATACATTGACGTCATGTTTGTTAACCTCCTTTTTAAATAAATAATAGTATTTTATATTTAAGGATAAAAAAAAGGTTTGTAAAAAATAATATTTAAATATTTTAGGTTTTTTTTTGTATTTGATCTTCAAATCCACGCGCTAAATTGCAACTTACCATTTATCATGACTCGTCTATTTTCAACAACATGGCGGTTTGTTTACACCGGCATGATAAGGCGGGAAGTATTTTTATAGATTGTCGGCTTCAAATGTAAAACAAAACACTCTTGGAGTAACTATTTCTCATTTAACTATATTTTAAAAGATAAAAACAATAAATTACGGGAGTTACAATTAATATTTAATCGAAAACACGGCACATGGGCGATACCAATTTTAATACAATCTCCAGCGCCATCTAGAATAACACGAATGCAGCAAAACAAATGATGGCGGGAATTATAAATATAAACCTAATGGAAAACTAAAAATTCTAATGTTAAAGATTATTATTAATAGTATAATTCCTAATTTTAAATGTCAAGAACAATTAATTTTATACACTTTAACAACAAAAAGAGTTAACGTTTTGAAAAGACAAGGTTTGATAAACAATGAGGACAAGCCGTTATCAAAACTAGTCATTACATTAACAATGCGCTTACAAAAACAAATTAAATGTAAAGTTAACATAAACAAAACATCGATAATAGAAATAACTAGAATTAAAACATACAACACCTTATTTTATAATATCACCTGTTTTAATTTTATTTTTATTATTAAAAAAGCAGTCTTTTTTCACAAGTTTCATTATAGACTTATGTTGGTCCAAGACTTATTTTTATTAGAATTTCGATATTTTAATGTTTCTACTTCTTTTATATAGCTCATATGTTCCTTGCCGCTTAATTTTGTTATTGAATAAGTAATCATCTTTAAAGTTACTGGTTGTATTAGCCTGGGCGACAAATTTCGTTTCTTTAGGTATTACGTTGATTTTAAAGTTAGTTGTATAACCACTTGTAGATGTTAGGGCAGTAGGTACGAAGGGTAAAACTTTTGGTTTGTGCAGGCGTTTCTTCTTTTTCTTGTCCATGGACTCGTCATCGTTAATATAAACACTTTCTTCTAGATAATTTGACGGCTTGTTTCTCCGTTTCTTTGCTTCCACCACTGAGAACTGTGTTGTTGAAACCACTTTCGGTTTCTTAGGAAGAGTCGATGGTGCCTGCCTCGGTTTATCGTCTAGTTGCTTTAAGATGGTGTCAGGCAAGCGAGGAACGTGTACTTTATCAAATGAATTTTCCTTAGCAATCTAAAATCAGAAATAAAAACAATTTTGACAATACTCACACGGTTAATATGGTTGGTTTATATATTAAAAATACTTTACCTTAATAACCTTGGGTTCTTCATCATCTTCTCTTTGTTTCCGTTTATTCCTATTTTTCTTTGGCATTTCTAAAAAATCAAAATAAAAACGAACAATAATATTATTTGAAATACTGAAATTTTATATTAAATATTTTATTTTCTAATTAGCGAATGAAATTAAACTTATACTTAATACAACAATACCTGTAATATTTTGAGTATTTTGTGTTCCGTTTTTCAATTTACTTTCTTTACTAATGTTAAGAGACTGCAAATGGTTTTCTTCAGGAGTTGGTCCTGCAGCTATATTGGAAGAAAAACAACAACACCAAAAACATGAAAAAGGGGTAAACAGTTTAAAAAAAAAATATTAGTTTAAAAAATGTTTTTAGAATTATGTTATGTTTTTAGTATAAGGCATAATTAATGATTGAAAATTTACCTGAAACAATCTCGTCATGTTGAGAAATCTTCCTCTTTTTCTTTTGACTACCAACCAAAGATTCGTTTAACTTTTTAGAGGTATTTGTTTCATCTATAAATAAAAGTATTTTTTACTTCATTTTATATATTTACTATATAGTTAAAAAATTAAACTTTTATACATGAAATATAAAGATTGTTTTCATGTAAAAACAAATACTAGTAGTACATAAAAAATTAATGTTAATGTAGAATATAACGTGGATTTATATTTCGTCATCCCGTAAATATATTAAAATTTAATAAATGTTAATAATTATATACCTTCAGGCACAGTCTCTTCAGTTGGAGTATTTAAAGACGATTTTCTTTTACGTTTCTTGGCACTTGTATCATTGCTTGCAGAAATATCAACTAAAAGAATAAAATAAATATAAATAAATAAATTGATACATTTTTTCTTTCTACAAAATATGTACTAAAATATTTACCTGTAGTTGATGATAAGACGTTTTCAACAGTAAAGGAGTTTGAAAGAGATTTCTTAGAATTTTTACCGCTACCTAGAGTTGTATTATGGTCTTTTTCTTCATTATCTGCTTCTGAGAGAATATAAGAAAATATAAGGTTTTTGTATTAATGTAAAATGTAAATATTATTATTATTATATAAATATTTTTATACATTTTAAATGCATATTAATCCATTGATAAAACCGTTTCAACTAATTCTTTACAGATTTAGATTCAGCTGTTAACTTTTACAGAACCACAAACCATGGAGACAAACAAACTTTGGACATTTTAACATTTAACTTTATGAAAAAATATAAAAAAAGAAATAAAACTAAGTAAAATTAGAACTATTAATTATTTTATACAATAAATAGTTTAAATAAAACGAACTAACCTTTTTGTTCCACTGATTCATTAACTTTCACCTTCTTTTGGCCGCCCGGTGTCTTTAGTTTGGAATTATTTAGTGATGTTTCAGGTATGTGATCTAAAAAAATATCGTAATTAATAGAGTATTTTACAAATTAACTAAGCATGTTGCATATAACATTAACTGCAACTAACAATAAGTGTTTATTATTTCTAAAGTAGGTTTTTAGGTAGTAGATTTTCTAAAGTAGATAGGTAAGGTTATTGCAGTTTCATTAAATAGGGATATAATTTGAAGTTTAATTACCGTCTTGTTCTGTGTCCTGAGTAATTAAAGATTTATTATTCTTTTTCTGGCTTCCTGGAGTTTTAGATATAGACGCATTCAACGATTCTGCTTTTACTTCTGAAATAGAAAAAAGATCAAAATTTTTTTTTAATTTCGAAATTTTGCTAAACTATATTTATCGAAATATAAATTACCTGCTTGTTCTGTTTCTTGAGTAACTAACGATTTTTTCTTCTTCTGGCTACTTGGTGTTTTTAATATAGATGCATTCAATGATTCTTCTTTTCCTTCTGAAAAAAAAATACACAAATGTTCAGGTTACAAACACAAAAATTTTTTGAGTTAAATGACAAATATCCGTACTGAACCGAAACTCTATATTCTATATATGAATTCTATATAAAAAGACATTTGTATATATATTTTTTAAATTTCAGTTTTATCAATTTGAAAGCTTATGGCCAATTAAATTAAATTTTCTAATCAAAATAAATATTTAATAAATCATAAATTACCGTTTCGATTATTCTCTAGGGTTATTGAGGACTGTTTCTTTTTCTTTGAACTGCCTGTTGTTTCATTTAAGATTACTTCAGTAGGAGCATCTTCATCTGCAATTCAAATGTAATCAATGTTTTTTTATCAAATCAATACTAATATCGTAAATACGAAAGTGACTATGTCTATTTGATACGTCCAAGCCTTTGAACTAATTTAAGTGAATTTTGATATAGGACTCTAGTGAAGGATCATACTACCCCTTCCAGTTGTAAGTTAATTATCTATAAATAAATAATATTATAATAGTTATAAGAGAATTCAGGCGCGCAACAAGAACGCAGCCAAGCTGGCAACATTAAATTAAGCATATAGAAATTTCATTAATATAATATTTACCATCAAGTGTTATAGACTGTGACATGCGTTTCTTCTTCTTTTCACTACCAGGCGTTTTTATTAAGGATTTGTCACTGGCTGGCTCAGCATCTGAAAACAATAAACATTAATATTTGAGTATGACATGTAAACGGTGAAAGGAGTGGTTAATGAACATTTAAACTTTGTAGTATGAACATAATCATAATATTTTGATACAAAATTCATTCAATAAAATTAACCTGTAACATTGTTACTCTACTTTCACAATATTCTTACCTTGTTCAGTTAGTTTATTTGCTTCATTAACTGATTTATTAAGTTTTGCACGGCTTGATGAAGTATTTAACTCTTCTTCAATCTTTTTATTTTCTGGAGCTAAAAACGTCAAAAATATTATTTGCAATGCATAAAAATTAAAAAAAAAAAACAATGTTTCAAAGAGCTATCATTGAATGTGAAGCGTTTATCAATAATAAAAAACCAAAATGGTTTAAATATCACTTAATAAGCTTTTTACAGTCAGAATTTAAAAAATCTCGAAATGTCAATTTATAGAGAGCTCTTGTGGTCTCATAATAAAATATTTTATCGTACAAGTACATTATGTACAGTATGTACATTACATATGCAGGTGTCACTACGCGCATCAGCTAGTTAGTTAGAAATTTACCTGTTTGATCTAGGACTTGAGATTCTCTTGCTTTCTTTTTCTTCTTCTTTTCACTGTTAGGAGTCTTAGCGACCGATTTGTTGAATGTTTCTTTTGCAAAATCTGGAAGAAAAGAATCAGTAAAGTTTAATTAAATTTAACAGTATTGTAAAAATATACTGAAAAATTTAATAGTCCACTAATAACATAAGAACGTGCTAAGAATTAAAACAAAAATACAACAATATTTTACATATCAATTTTAAAAAAGGCTTCCAATAAGTTAAAGAAGGTAGAATAAAAATAAAACACGTAAAAATTAACTAAAATAATAAATAAACCGAACCTGTCTCATCGGCCCCATCTTCATCGATGTTAGCTTGTACTTTTGATGTGCGTTTCTCTTTAATAAATGGTACGTCCATTGGCGCATCGGAGTCTGAATTTTCATTGTCTGAAAAAAATTAATATAGTCTTTTAGGTTTTTACTAAAATTAAGAGAATAAGTTAGAAGTAAAATATTTACATAATAATGAGTAATAATGAGCCGAGATGGCCTAGTGGTGCGAACACGTGGATCAATCAAAGCCGTAACGGGTTCAAATCCTGGCTAGCACTGCTGGATTTTCAAGTGCTAAATTTGTGTTTAAATTCATCTCGAGCTCGGCGGTGTAGGAAAACATCGTGAGGAAACCTGCATGTGCCGGAAGAAATTCTGACACATGTATATCCGCCAACCCACAGTAGAGCAGCGTGGTGTTTTAAGCTTCTTAATAGGAGAGTTGGTCTTTTCCCAGTTTGAAATTAACAAGCTGTTACTTTAATTTTTATGACTTGTGTCATTTTATTTTTACTTTGTATTCTCGATCGAACAGTCTTTACGTCTTCTTTGTCCTAAGTGACAACGGCGAAATAATAAGTGCTTATAATTATGTTACAGCTCATTTTCTATAAAAATAGTGAGCGAATAAGGAAACCAGTAACCATTTGTACCACCAGAGTAGCCACAAATACATTGGTAGACTAAAAAACGAATTAGGGAAGAAGGGGGGCAAGATGTAAAGGGGAAACTGGGAAAGAGAGATTTTTGACGCTTTATTTAAACGACCTCCGTGGCGCAGCAACACGCCTGCCTGCGACGTGGAGGCCCCGGCTTCGATCCCCGGCCAGGTCATGATGGAAAACGATCTTTTCCTGATTGGCCTTGGTCTTGGATGTGTATCTATATATGTATGTATTATAAATCTAGTACCGTTGAGTTAGTATCCCATAACACAAGTCTCGAACTTACCTTGGGGCTAGTATAAAAAAAAGGTGGTGCCTTTATTTTCTTTATTTTACGAGGACTCGGGTCCCAAGTCTGACATGCCAAATGCTAAGATGCTAAGTTCTGAGGTACTAGATAAAATAAAAAAAATCCCTTTTCTAAATAGGTACATCATTTTACCCATATACATATAACTAGCCATTTTCGCAATAAACGAAAAACAATTGACTGGTTCTGCGAATTTCTATGGGCGACGATAATCAATTACATCAGTAACACCAACTACCTAATTTGCAAACCATTTTTTTTAAAACTACTAGTTATATTTGTTATACAAATAATTATATACAAGAAATAAATTACCTAAACGTGCTAAATAATCAATTCTAAAAAAAAATGTTTAACACTCCACTAATATAGTATTATTTAAACCAGACCTGTTAAGCAGTTAACTATTTTCACGGCATTTAACCGCGGTATGCCCATTTTATCTAGAATCGGGTTAATTTTAACTGAACAATGTATTAACTATACGTTTAAAGTTGATACAATCTTATCTAATAATAAACTGTCTGTTGGCTCGTTTAATAGAAAATGGTATTTTTATTATGAATACATTAACGCTAAGCTATTATTAAGTAGTGGAACAAATTCGTTTAGAGGTTTCTTTTATATTTTTCTATTTAGGTATGTGAATGTGTATTAAGGTATTTAATATATTAATGTATGTTAATAGTTTATTATTTTTGCTTTATGCAGTAATTTGCTTTAAAATAATCAATTCAATATATACCTATTTAAATATGTACGAGTATTATGCCGAGTCAAGTTTTGTCCTAAAAACAACAAAAATGGTTCCTATATTGTTTTAAGTGCCACTTTAAGGATGTAAATAGTGCATACAACATATTATATGTATATATTTGGAAAAAGTTTCACTCAGATTCGAACTCGCGACTTCATCTAACACCACTCATCCATCCGGGTTGTTTATTCACTTAAACTGAAATATAAATCAATTATCTATATTTATTACACAAATTGAAACTTTATTAATTAGGATACATCATTAAAAAGTAATTTATTGTCCATTATTGTATCAATCAATCAAATCCTGAACAACAAACAAATTATAGCAAATTGTAAACACAACAAAAAATATTACCTACTTTATAGGAAACTTCCCTTAGTATTTAATTGTACTAGAAAGTTTTTAATGTTCTTAATTGTATTATTGTACATTCAGCCAACTTGGAATGTCTAAACATAAGTCTTTTTGTACATTTTAACGAAAATTCGTCGAATCCTTGAACCTTATATGGAGAAGGATACACAAAGTTAACACTTTTTAAATATTATTTGCATTAAACATGTTAAATTATTTAAAATCTTTGCCTCTAAATGTTGTCAATTCAAAATCTCTCAATATATTTAAAAAACGATTAAGAACCCATATATTAGATGATTTCACTGATACTGTTTAGTATCACTACTGTTTATTATTTGTAATATCTTAATTGTAGTTTTAATTTTAAAATTTCCTTTGTAAGCGAACTGTGTTCTTTTTGGAAATAAACTTCTTTAAACCTAACCTAAAATAAAACTTTCTCACATATCAGTCACGATATTGTCAGATGTCAAGGTGTCATATTAAAATAATAAAAAAGATAATGAATGGTTTAACTAAGAGGGTTCATGGTTGATTCATCGACCACAGGTGGACTCTAGTACAAATAATTTAGTCAGCTGTTTTTGTATTTGTTTTTAAATAACTTAAATACCTTAATTTTATTTTATTGTCAGCTGAGGTTTGCGGACATTTGGCAGCAATATACAATTTAGGGTTAAATCTAGCAATGGAGACCATCGAATGAGAAGAAACTCTCTGAAGCCTTGGAAAAGAGCAAAGTAACAGCTTGGAAGTGTCCCACTGCTAGGCAAAGACATCAAGGGAGTTTCAGGAAAAAAAGAGTTTTATTTCAAAGATACTATTATTTTTGTACAGTAAAAGTTAGTTAAGTAAGCAAGCAAAGCAGAAGACTGATTAAACAAACGCAGCACCAGAGAAGCGATAGTAAGAACGTGTATCTCCTCCTATTTTAGAAGGCTGTAAAAAGGTACTTTCAAAGTGTAAAATGATAGAAATCATAGTTTAAATTATACTGTATCTATTGAGAAGTTTTGTTAGTTCATTTCATACTTATTTCTTTTAGGCTTTCAGGTCATTTTTTTCAACCTTTCTGGTATAGCAAGAACAGCCAATTCGATTTTAGCCGCTAACTGTCTGTCTGTTAACATTATTAAATACAAATAGCAGAACATAATAAACACACAATGGGCTATGACTCCTGTTAAAGGGAACAATCGTTAAAAATTATTACTATATTATATTGAACAAATATCTATATGTTTAACACAATTATCACTATACGCAATAACTTGTATACAATTGTAGATAACTCAATGATATCTAGTAGTAGTTTCTGCCCGTGACTCCTCTTGTTCTCTATTCTCATATTATACCTGGGAATTACATTAATTCCCAGGTATAATATGAGAATGTAATTTCTAGGTCGTCGTCATCAGCCAATCGTAATCCACTGCTGAACCATAGGCCTCCCCAAGTTCGCGCCAAATATCCGCAACCCTCATCCAGCCTGCTCCGGCAACCGCGCGTATATCGTCAGACAAGCGGCCGGAGGGTGTCCTACACTACGTTTGCCAAGACGTGGTCTTTACTCCAGGACTCGTCTGCTCCAACGGCCATCGGTCCTGTGACTAATTCCCTATAGATACAAGGGATAGATTTTACGGGATAATATGTTACGTCTCAGATCAAGATATCCATCACCATTTTAATTTTCAGCCAAACCGGTTCAGTCGTTTTACCGTGAATGAGCAACAACGATCTAAACATTCAAACTTACAAACTTTCGCCTTTACGATACATATAGGTAAGTAAGATGCTAGTTTTTAACCGACACTTTACCCGCGCGAAATAAATCATGGGTTTGAATTTTTCCCGCAAAACCCTTATTTCGTTTAAGTAATTTTACCCGCGACTTTAGCGGAGTGAAAAAATCATGGGTTTGAATTTTTTTCCCGCAAAACCTGTTTCTAAAATAAAAGTGTGTATGTTATTTCTTATAACATCAGCTATTTGCTGAAATGGAAATTCGCCGTAATAAACAGACAGACAAAAAAAAAAAATAAAGACAAATATTTTGGTATGAATTTAAAACAATGAATAAAAAGTTGTACTATACTATATAAAAAGCTATATGATACTAGCAGACCACCCCGGCTTCGCACGGGGATTCCTCACTTTTTTGAAAATTTTATATAGCCTTTATTCATCGGAGACAGAGAAGCTTCCCAACAGTGACAAAATTATTCAAATCGGCCAAGTAGTTTCGGAGACTATTAATTTCAAACAATCTTTATAATATTAGTGTAGATTACAAACAGACACTTAATGTACCTATATGTATATAGCAAATTAGCGTGTTCGAGACGGGCGTG
>DVXP01000141.1:0-26973 GCA_018235645.1 Junonia grisea | reverse complement strand
CCAAGCGGCAGAAAGACGCACTACGTCTTTCACTATTATCTATACTACCCCCACCCTATGAGTTGACAGACCTGTGTGTAGGACCATGTAATATATCCACTGAGCCAAGACTACTTACAATCTACATCTATGAGAGATGAATTATGTTTTTGCAGAAAAATATAAATGACTCCAATAAAGTTATCGCTAGATTAACTACATAATCAAGTCAACATCTAGAATTATTGTTTTATAAATTTTATAATTAACTACTGACCCGAGTTTGATAAAATGTACATGGGTACAACTATGAGATGAGTTTACCATTGAATAGATGGTACCTACATTCTAATCGGTGTACAAATTTGGTAGATTTGGACAGACATACACACAAAGTAATAAAGTTGCATTGTAAACCTTCTTTTTTAAAATTGGTTAATATAAAATTAAGACTAAATGGACTAAATAATTTTAGACTAAATGGCCGTGACGTGGAAAACGAAGTGGAGATGGCCCACGGGGTACAGCGCAGACTCCGTTGAATGGTGTCCCGTGAAGCCCTACAGATATGTGCTGGTCTGTGGAACATATCAATTGGAGAAGAAAGATGAAGGTTTTGACAAATTGTGCAGTGTGCACATTCTTTTATATAACTTCCATTCCATCCATTATTCTATCCTGTTTACTGGCATCGTTGCTGAACAACATTATACTGATCTGCAGTATAAAATATTAAATAATGTAATAAATATGTAAAACATCTAAAAGTTTTCATTACGGGTGTCTGTCAACTCCTAAACTACTTACTGGACCGATTTAGATAACATTTTGTGTGTATGTTTGCATGGGACCCTGGGGAGGAGAGGTTTTCTCGTGATAAAGAATCAGCTATGATAATGTAATCTACGTTTTTTCAGGCACAGACGATGCTGACCAGCCAAAACAAAAGCGACTGGGGAGAATATATCTTTTCTCTATTAACGAGGACACTACTCATTTATCACCAATACAAGCATTAGATACAGCTGGTGTTCTCGACCAGAAATGGTGCTACCACACAATACAAGATCACCCGGTCCTAGCAGTTGTCACATCAGAAGGGATGGTTCAACTGTACCGATTGGTTGCAAAGAATGGGACACTAAATTTGAAGTTATGGATAGAAGATACGATAGATGGAGATGCATTGGCGCTCTCTGTTGATTGGTCGTCAAACAAATCGTTTACTCAGGAACCTAATTTGGTTGTGAGTGATTCGTCTGGTGCTATAACAGTTTTCCGGGTAGCTGGCGATTGTTTACAGAAGATTGGTCACTGGACAACGCATTCGTTTGAAGCCTGGATTGCCGCGTATAATTATTGGAACACTGATTTGTTTTATTCAGGTTGTTATTCTATATATTTATCGAAGTTCTTATTTCATACAAGCACTGACACCCCGGGCAAAAATTCTGTGGCGCTCTCTTAAGTTTTCGTTCCCTATCTCAAAACAACCAATTGAGCTAAAAAAGGTCGCTGCTTTCCGTTGCCTATCTGAAAATGCTGTCCCTAGGTCCCAGCGCCCTCAAAAATTGGGCGCCCCGGGCCGTCGCCCCTTAACGCCGATCCTGCATACAAGAATATACTTTAAAATTTTAAATACCTATCTAGATTTTTAAAAGTTAAATTTTTTGACAATAACTTATTAAACATTTATTTTAGGTGGTGACGATTGTTTATTTAAGAGTTACGATATAAGAATACCAGATCCAGTTGTCACAAATCGAAGTCATGAAGCAGGAGTAACTTCTATTAGGAATCATATTGAAGTGGAACATCAACTATTAACTGGCAGGTTTGTATAGTTGGTGTACGTTTCATCAATGAAATATGAAATTCCTAAGCCGATGTAAAGAAATAATAATTATTAAAAGAAAATTAACAACCTCCTTCAAAACAAAATACCGAATCATTTGCGGTGTTATAATGAACAAACAACAAAAATGCATTACATTGAGAATCAATCTCCTTTTTTGAAGTCGGTTGAAATTAAATATCATTTATTTTTCAGTTACGACGAAAAAGTTCGCCTCTGGGACGTGAGGCAACTAAAACGCTGCATCAGCGAAACGGATGTAAACGGAGGTGTTTGGCGTTTGAAATGGCACCCGTTTGACAAAAGCGTAGTTTTAGCGGCCTGCATGTATGGGGGTTTCCGTGCTCTTCGAGTTGAGAAGGAAGTTGGCGTGATCGGCGAATATTTGGAACACGAAAGTATATCGTATGGAGCCGACTGGAAGTTCGACGAAAAGCTACCTTTAATTGCTACCTGCTCGTTTTATGATTGCATTATGCATATAAGTGAATTAAATATATAAAATTCTGTTATATAAAATACTAAGATAATTATTATTGTCTTCGTTATTTTTTTATTTTGCTATTTTTTTCTTAAACTTAATTAGCTATGGGTAATAATTTCATTTGGCGCCTTTTTAATAAAAAAAAAAACAAGTAGGATGCAAAAGCAAAATTTTATTGAAATGAAAGTTATTATTCTCATTTTAAACATGTTGTATTTCAATTTGCTTATAATGTCATGATAAATATAATTTATAACAATTACATACTTAATAAAGTCATTATCTGCCATATGTGATAAAGTCTTACACCATTTACAATTTGAAGGCTTCAGGATGTCATCTGTTACTTTGTCGAATTGTCCGAATAAATTTTTTTAAAAACACTAAACTGGCCTGATTTTTCCTACTATAAATTTGTACCTTAATATTATCTAAATACAGTCTATTTTCTATTCATTGGATTCAAGATAAACAATTTTATTTCGCATGTGCTTTAAGTGTTAAAATTCCTTTAAATATAATGATGACGTCTTTATGTTATTGCTTTAAATGGCTGTTTAAAAAATGGGTTTTTGAAAAATTGTCAATGCATTCCTTAAACCTGGCTGAGGTTTTAGAATATAGTTGTAATAGTGTTGATTCATTGACAATAACTTTATAATTCGCTGTAAAACCTTTGAAAAAAGTATACACAACATATTGAATAGAAAATAGAAGGAAAAAGTTTAAAATTCAGTATTTACTTTCTTCGAATAATAATGTTTAGGCTAATTCACTTATTGAGAAGTATTTTACATGCGGCTGTTATATTTAAGACCAAAACATGTTTTTTTAATCACATGAGATAAGACTAGTCGAATCTAAAATGGCAACTTAACAGTTGAAGATACATAAAGTATACTCAATGTGTTGAAATAATTGTTTTTATTATTAATATCACTGTATCCATACATATAAAAACGAATCGAAGTTTACATCAAATGTATTAAAAAATAAAAATAATAAAAATTTGCAAATTTTAATTTAGTTTCGATTAAAATATTATTATGATTGTTTCGTAGAACAATTATAGTATCAGTTGAATGTTTAAAAATCTTTTTATTAATTCAATAAAATTTAAAGGCATTTTAATTTTTTTTTTATGGACATAACCATTGATTATATTAATCATTTATTCTCTTCAAGTGTAAAATAATAAAAAAGAAGCATGCCTTGCTTTTATTACATTTCAATAAATGCCTAATAAACGAATATGCATACTTTATATAGACTTATGGAATTTATAATATTCTAAAGAACACAATTTAATATTTTTTTTTTATTATGGAATCTTCATAACAAATGCTAGACATCAAAAATTCAGTTTAAATACAGATAATTTCTATCATGCCTTAAAAACAAAACAAAATATACTTTATAATACATTTATTGTAGACTTAAATGTCTTATGCAATAATTGTTTACAGATTACCAAAAAAAAAAAAAAAAAATTGTTTAGCTTTTGCGCGACACTTTACTGGGTAAAACTAACAATACTAAGAAAACATTGCCCAATTATTAATTATCGCCCGCGACATTTGCTCGAATTTCTGATAATTATGCAGACATCCATACACATTTTTTTTTTCATTTCAGAAAATATTACACGTCGGTACTGTACGAAATACTGTTCTTCTATTGATTATATCGCCTTAAGTTTAATTTATAATTAAACGAATGGTGTTCTGATGCAATAAAATGGATTCATATGTTACATCTATATTTACATGATACCAAATCCAGTAATGTGTACAACTATTCATCATAATAATTACGATATATGTAAAATATTCTGTACATATATGTCGTTAAGATTCATTTATATCAAACGTTGGTAATAATAAATTAGTTCTAAAATGTTAACAAGAATTTATCTACATTTTCTCTATATTACATCTAATAAGACATCTAGTACAGGCAAAATATTTGTTGGATATTAACGGAGCTTGGAAGATTTTGTTCTCTTAAACTTCTTGTAAGCCATTGTGTGTATACCCCATTTTATTGTATTGAACATTTTAAATTACGTTTCTAACATTAACAAAATGTACAAACACCCAAGATGTTATTGCGTTTTGTTGCACTGTATATATATAACTGCAGAAATAGAAATATAATAGTAGTTAAAATATAAATTTATAATGTATACGATTGCAATGGGGTATAATAACCATTTCAGTATGGCATTTGGCATCAGAACACCTTAAAAGCGTGACATCGTTAAACCGACATCACACTACATAATAACATTGTTTTAAGGTATAAATTATTGTAAATACATTAAATCTTACTCTCATGGTCAATTTCATAATAATCGCAGTGTACACAAGGAATACAGCTTTACCGATATCAATGTTTCAACAATGTTTCTTGTGGGCATCAAGAGATTCCGTCATCAGATACATAATGAGTATATTTAGATAGAGGCCCCTGGAACGTAACCACAACATAAGTACACTGGTTCGAATATCAATTCATAGCTGTGCTTGAATCAACGCGAGGATGAGTATTGATCGCGTTCACAATGCAATTTAGTCAACCGATTGTGTTCTAAAAGAGAAATAGCAACAAAGTACCCACAACACTAAGGAAGTCGTCTAAACATAATTTCATAAGTCAACTTAATGGATACAACCACTTAAACATGATCAGGTAACAATATTCTCCCGCCCACCGCTCAAACGTCACGTCACTAAACACAATCAGGTAACAAAACTTCATCTGTCACTGCGACGTCACTAGGGTAACACTTCACTGGCACTGGTGGGCGTGTGTGGTCGCTAGGCGGGCGCGTGTCGTGGGCAATGGGCGCGGAAGTCATCGCCAAGCGTCCAGGTGGAGGCGCATGGTACGTGTGTGGTGGCCCGACAGGCTCGAGTGGCGCAGGATAAGGCGGCCCCGGCTCGGCCACAAGTACCACATCGTGCTGTTCTAGCACTACATACGGCTGCAGCGAGGCCCCATAGACGCGAGCCCGCGGCTAGCAGCCCCGGCGCCCACACGCCACACGCTTCGTGGAACCACACTTCCGCACCACCCGATGATGAAGCGAACCGCTGCTTCGATGCCTCGTCCAGCGATCTAGTTAAAAAGCAATATGTGATATCCATACTAATAATGCTGTACATTCGCCGACTGGTACGCGGTTAGCCATTTATAATAGTTTTGATATGAAAACAGATTGGTAATTGTAGAAAATGAAACATGGAAATAAAACCCTATCACACAAGTGTGAAATTTTTACAACCAACGAATTCGTAAAAAAATGGAATTTATACTATGTCCAATAACGAAAATATGATAAATAAATTAAAAAAAAAAAACAAAGTTCACCTATATTCTTCACAATTAATATCAATAGCGTATGGCCCGAACAGGTCTCCAAGTCCGGCGGCGTGCGGGCCGCGTTCGCAGAAGGCGCAGAGCCACGACGCGTCGGGAGTGGACGCATCATACCGGAGGCCTAACGTACTGGCGTGGAGGCCCCTCGCTCGAAGGCCGTTGCGCCATTCATCCGCTGTTCTTCGCTCCTCCTCCGTTGCGCTAGCTGATGCGTTCACTACGGATACTGATACTGGAGAGTCACGTGGTCCTACGATCTGGAAGTATAGATAAAGAGATACATTATTTTTTTTAATGGTTTTACATATTCAGGCTTTTGTATATTAGTCATGGATAAGATAAGATATTTTTGTATGTAGTCATTCTATTAAATGTCGTCATTAAATGAACGTGCTAGTGATTCAATTGAATAGCGGATTCGACAAGGTGACTGCGACATTTATATGTTAGTGCAGAAATAAATGTACATATAAAAATATAAGGTTCAAACAGTCATTTTTAACAATATCCAAATGATTTATATAAAATAAAAATAGTAAAAACTTATGAGATATAAAATAATATACCTGTATGTATGGTCCTCTTGATCGACTGGAACTCGCATTGCTTCCCGAGTCATACGCGTCTTTCACCGGAGCTTCCTTTTTCTTCTTGTCCATACCTTTTTTCCTAGCAGTTTTTCGTCTCGGAGCCTCGTCCCCGGTGGACGCGCGACTCGCTCGCTTCGAGGCTTTCCTTTCACCTTTCGTTGGAGCCGATTTTCTTCTTTTTCTCGCTTTTGATGTTTGTTTCTTCTCTGCCGGCTCCGTCCCAGGTGGTTGTTCTTCTTCTAAGCCGGCGAACATTTTTTCTAATTGGTTCTCGACTTCGACGAAGCTCGCCGCCGTCGGTTCAGCACTTCTCGCTTCGCTGGCCTCCGCCTCGGCTGGTTTGGCTTCAGACGGCGACTCCACAGGTACATTAGTTGACTCCGTATTGGATGTTCTCGCACTCCGCCGCCTGGGCGCCGCAGCCGTAGCCGGGGGTGGTTCCGGTTCGTCTTTAGTGGGGGGTGGAGATTTCTGCGGTGGCGTCTTTTGTTCGGGTTCTGGCTTGGGCGTCGGAGGTTTTTCGGGTATGGGCGACTTCGCTTCGGGCTCAGGGCTCGCTAGGACGCTCTTTAACTTGTCCACCGTTACCGGTGTCTCTGGTTCGGGTTCGGGTGGAGGGGTTGGTTCGGTGGTTGTGGTCGTGGCCGAGTCCGTGCTGGCGATCATCGCAGCTATATCGTCTATGGTCTCTGCTGAGCCGGAGCGGGTTTTTCTTCTGGCATGGGGTTCGGGTGGTTGCGGTGTAGGTGGTTTTTCTGGTCCGTTTTGGGTGGAGTGCACCATGTCGCCGTTTTCGAGGGGTGGTTGTGGTTGTGTGGTTAGCGGTGAGACTCGGGGCGGCGAGGCGGGGCGGGGGATGTCGACTGGCGGAGGAGGAGGCACCGGCACTCGTATTGTACGCTCGGGTTTCCTTTTCCGTTTCGATCCCGGAGGTGCACCGCAAGAGTCCGCTGAATCCTGAAAGTTTGTTTTATATTTGATATAGTAATAAGATTTGCAGTAGCAGATTCAAAATTATTGATAATTTTAAAGATTAAGTTCATTTTACTGTCAAATTCATAAATGTTAATATAATTTCATCAATTTATTGCGACAACACGTTAAGTATCATTCATATCAATTTTATCTCGAGTAGTTTTTGTCATCGGAGATGACGCAATTCGACATGACACTACATTTACATACATTTATGTTACACTAGCAGACCGGCACGGCTTCGCACGGTAATCCCAACTTTTTGAAGATTTAATATAGCCTCCTATGTTCACTGGAGATAGCGTAGCTTCCCAACAGTGAAAGAATTTTTCAAATCGGTCAAGTAGTTTCGGAGTCTATTCAATACAAACAAACAAACAAATATTTCCTCTTTATAATATTAGTATAGATAAACATTACCTCATTAGAGGAAGGCGGCGATGGCGTCGGCGCGGCACGGGAGTGCACTATGACCGAATGAGGAGACGCGGGAGCAGGAGCTGCCACTAATCTTTCCAGTAACGCATCTACCCTCGCATGCGCCGGTCTAGGTAAAGGGGCAGCGCGGGCTATGAGGTTGTTGATAGTGGGCGCGTCTCGTACTGAGAGCGCAGGGGCGCCGGGGGTAGGATGGATGGGTGCGGGCGATCCATTCGCGCCCCGCGGTCCCCCCACCGTGAGGTCGACGCCGCCGCGTGCGTACGCCAGCAGCTCATCGGCTCGCATTAGCTTTTCTGAAATGATGATTACAGATTTATAATTTTCTTTAATAGATTTTTTAATTTAATAACTGTAGTATTCCTGATATGTTATTGAATTGTAAAGATTTCTCAGTTTTCTATTTAATTGTGCCAACCTCAGGAAAGAATGGTTATTGTCTAACCAGTTTTATCAGATTAGATAAATAAAAAAAAATCCAAACGGAAATTACTATAACTTAATACAGCTGTCGACACTCATCACCAGTACATTACACTTACATATGGCATCATTAAGAATGTTGTACAATCAATTCATTGGTAAAAATTTTAATAGTTAACAAAGAAATAGAAAAATAATCAAACTTACCTCTCCCCGGCGCCAAGTGTGGGAAAAGATCGGCTGGGGGTAAAGCAGCACCTGCTTTGACATCGCCGGGAGATGGAGTATGCCTGTGGACCAATAGAATATTTCATATTAGTACTTTTATCATTTACTCAACAAATGGCACCTTTCAAAATAAAAGTAGTTAAAACTTGCTTCACGACGTTACAGAATGCAATAATTTGTATGGAAACGTAAATACTTAAAACGGTCGTAACTTTTTCATACAGTTATTTGAACTGAGCTGCCATAATAGCTATTAAAGTACATCACATTAGCCATATGTGTCGTCGTTATTGGTTCCAGGACCATTTTGTCCGGTCCTCCTTTAAATTTCAAATAAAAAAACATGGTCCACTTATGACAGTACTCTAAAATTTGAAGTATTAAAAAAAAAACACAAAAAACTTTACACGGTGTAGACTATAAATAAAAAGATGAAGTTAAATAAACTATCCGCACCATCCAATCCGCAGTGGAGCAGCGTGGTGGATTAAGCTCCATACCTTCTCCCTAATAGGAGAAGAGGCCAATGCCCAGCAGTGGGATATGTACAGGCTGTGTTACGTTTTTTTGTTACGATTGTTTGATTATAGTAAGATACGATAAAAAATATCTCATTGTTATAATAATAGACTGTCGATAAAATTTAAATGTCAGTAGTGATCATGATTTTCATTCAATTTATAAAGGAACTAGAGGATGTACGGTTGTACGGGCAACGAAATGAAGTTCATATACACTATCCTATTGAGACGTTTTTGCTACGAAACCAGAATCTGTAAAATATATCGCTAAGAAGTAGAAGCTATCGTATATATAAGATAGATAGGTATAAATAAGATCAATGGATAAGAGAATAAAGGTTTGCAAATACCGTGTATATTTAAATATTTATCATAACAAAGTTATTAAATTTTGCCTTTTAACAGTACCTGTATAAGCCAGTGTTGGTTGTAGTTGAAGTTGGCAGGTTTCTGCCTGGTCTGGTTGCGGGTTTGCATCCAATCCGTATTTGAGATCAGTTTCGGAGTAGGTGCTGCGCTTAACGCCTGGAAAATATTAAGGATAATACGTTACAATCAAACAATATCAATCGTAAATACGACGCAGTTTCCAAGGAATTGGATACAAGATGGGAAAAATCATCCCCTGTCATTTCATATTACATCAGCTTCAGCAAATTGTCATGGTGTACAAAATAAAGCAAGCAAATTTTCGAAGTCATATTGAACTATAAACTAGTCTTAGCTGTTTTCGATTTTAATATGAAATTTTAGTCTATGGGTAAAGAAATGTCAATGTATGGTATTTGAGCCTTCTCGACTAAAATACTCTTATTCACCATTATATTTCATAACTTGGATAAATATTTTAAACTAAAATTTAAGAATACAAACCTGTAGCGTGTGTCTCGTCATGGGATGGTACTGTCCGTTTCCGTTGACAGCTTTCTGTCGCATCTGAACAGCGGTGCGGTCCACGTTGACGTACTCCACTGCTGATGGTAAGCGACTACTCCTGAAACATTCGAGAAAGGATTTGTATTATTCTTAAAAAAGAGATTTGCTCTTGAATTTTACTTTTTTGGGCTACAAAGGGAAAAAAAATTCTGAAATTGACTATTATTGTAGACGAGCTTTGTTCAAGTAAGCCTAGAAAAGTGTTATTGATTTTTTTTTTGTCTTGATTTATTTTACTGGAGAGCTACATTGGTTTTGTTAGGGCTTACCATTACGTACCATATTTCCATATACATATTTCCACAGTGTACCATTTATAAAAAAATTTTTTGTTCTATTTTTATTTATTTAGTTGTATTTTTTATATAATTATTTTCTTATTTTTGGTTGTATATATTGTCCATAGAATAAGTTTAATAAGAATTACTCAAAACCATAGATGAATATTTATGAAAAAAAAAATGAAAATAAACCAAAAATTATATTAAATATTGATTAGATATTTTAAAATACTTCTAGTCCAAGTAAAATATGATTTTTCAAACAGACACAAAAAATATTAGAAAAACTGTCCTAAACTACACCAAAATGAAACTGTAAAATTAAAAAAAAAAGGATGTATTTGAAGATACAAACCTCATTGTGATTTCCCTCTCAATGGAATCTCGACTCCTTGGTTTTGGCGGAAGAATTGGTTGCGGAGGTCTCATCACATTCGGCACTGGTCTTCTAACTTCGGCAAATTTCGTCTTATCATCAAACAACAACTTTCTACTCTCTTCCACACCGAAATGACTCTGAATATGCTCTTCGGAAACGAAAGGCTTCCTTTTCATCTCCTCATCAATAACTGGTCTTTCCACAACTGGTGGTATGAAGTTCTCACTGACTAAAAGATTTGGCATCGAGTGTCTATAATTCTGGTTGGTGGTTTTGCTCGCTCTATGAACGACCGGTTTCTCTGGAGCCCCCGCTGTGGAAATATCTTGGACGGATTTCTGTATTATCCTATTTTGGTCCCTCAAAAGATTCTCGCGTTGTCGTCTGAGCTCTTCTTGCTCCAATTGGAGCAGTTCTCGTTCGAAACGCAGTACTTCCTACCGGATTTGGTTAAATTTGTATCATTTTCTTCAGTTAGTCACTTAGTGTAAGTTTAGTGCAAATTCAAGCTGGCGTGCATTTCTTTTAATTGTATTATGATTTTCGAATTAGTTTGGAAGAATTTTCAGTTTATACATTTTTGGTGATCAAACTTATCTATGTGGATTAGGGTTGTGTGAATTATAATGTCATTAAAATAGCTTAGCGTTATCTACTGTGGTATGTAGTGGGTATAAACTGAAAATTGTCGTTTTAATATTATTGTTTAGTGTAAAACATGTCAGTCACCTTCGTATGAGCATCGTCAAAGAGCCCGTCAGGCCAATCCTCGTTAGTGCGAGACATTTGTGCCGCCTGGAAATTTACAGCCCGGCGGCCATCTTGTTTAATGTTATTTACACACGATAAAATGGTGGATGAGTTTTTCGGAACTATTACATTAAATTGGGCATTTTTAAATTTAATTTTTGAAATATAATAGTTCCTATACAAATGACACAGAGAAAAGTACAAGTAAAAAAAAAAACAAAAATTAACACACAACAGAAACAAAATTTAATATTCACGTTTTGAAAAGAGATTTAAAAATATATGTATATGAAAAGAAATGCGCAAACGTGCAACGTGCTGGGCAAGCTATCTACATAGGATCGATCAACGCATAAATAAAAGGCAGAATACATATTGAAATAAATAATATTTATTGATGCACAAAATACATAACGATTCGAACTAAACAAAACTAATTTTCATTCGTATACAAAATCTTAGCGGAAATTTCTTTGGATACGTGTGTGAAGATACAAGCATTAGAAAGCAGTGGTTATAGCTGGTCTTTTTAAAGTAATTGGTAATACACCTGAACCGAAAATTATCGTATTCGTAAAACAGGCTTAGGGGTCGTTCAAGTATTACGTAATGCATGTAATACACCAAAATTTTCGAAACTATTTTCATCTAAAAATCACGACTATACTGTTACGTAACGCGTTGTCTTATTTCCCGTAACGTTTTTCAAGACCCTCCCCTACTCCCAAACTGCGTTACGTAATACTTGAACGACAGGGAAAAATCTAAAGATCACTAAAAAACTTTTTTCCTGTTTTCCGAATGTACAATTTAGATGAGTCAAAGCATTATCCCTTAACCATATTTACAGACCAAAACCGTAATTAGTTTTAATTTTTTAATTTATTTTTAACATTTTTATATAATAATATTAAATACAAATTACACCATCAACAACTTAATATATGAATAAACTTACGTATTATCAAAAATAAACTATAATATTTTTCTTCTATAAATAATAACGAATCAAAATCAAAATCATGGGCTCGATGTGCCCAAAATTACAAAAAAAATTTGGCATATCTTTGATATATACAAAAAGACTCATTTTCAGACGATAGGAAATTAGCATACGGCATATTTTATATAATATTAAAGCCTTTTTATCTACGTCTACAAGAGTTCTACTAAACACCATAGAGAAGGTTTTGGAGCAAGATCTCAATTCTCGGACCTTACCTGTTGTTGTTGTATTTTTTTGTCCAGATTGTCTATTTTGTTCTCGTTCGCGTCGCCGTTTTCTGTCAAGCCTGTTAGTTTTGTGGTGAGATCTTTAGAGAATGTTTCGGTATTCTTTTTTGCTGATTCTTCCTCATCTGATGTTACTGTCATTTGGGTGTAGGGCTGAAAATAAGAAATTGTCCTTTTTATCTCTCCAACTAATATACTTTTTTTTTTTTTAATTTAGAGTAAGAGCAGCGTGTAATGTGTTTGCTCTGTTAAAACTTAACTTGCTAGCTATTAAAAATTCGCAAATTTTCGAGAAATAGTTAAATAATTTAGTATTTACCTCGCTATTCTGTCTGCTATGTGGGTTAGAAGTATCTGGAGAAGACTGTCCCTTATACCAGGCTTCAGCTGACGGGCCCCTATCAATATCGACTCCAGAATCCCGACTATCCCTCAATTTAGCGTCCATATCATGAGATAAAGTCTTTTTATACAGGAGCTTGTCGATCTTCGTCTCTTCTTGTAAGAAGGATGTGATGTCGGGGCGAGGTGCTAGTTTTAGATCAACATCCAAGTAGCTATCGTCCACTTGACCCTCGATTCCTAGGAAACTGGTACGCTTGTTCCGAATCTCCTTCTTGATACGACGGGCTGAGCTTGTGTGTTTGAAGTTACCCTGTAATTTTTGGGGTTATTTGAAATTATTTTTTTTTACCCGTTCTATTGTCAGTTGACCTGATCAATCACATATTTTTAAATTTTCAAAAAAAAAACTTCAAAATGTGAAGTAGAAGCGAAAAATTAATTCTAACACTAACGTAGAAGAATTTTTATTTGAAATAGAATTTAAAAACGTTTATGTATTACTCACGTTTCCAAGTAGTTCATCTTCAGGGCTATCATCCACTGGTGGCGGGGGAGGCTTTTCTTTAGGCGGTTCCAGAGCATTCGTCGGCAGATCCAACGGAAAGGCTCCGGCATCTACGATACTATTCTGATTGAATATATCAATATTTTCATATAAAGGTGTCACGGACACTTTCTTCTCGATATCGAAATCTAGTAATTTATCAACTTTATCTATTATATTTCCCTCCGCATGATCCCCGTTCAATTTATTATCAGTATCATCCATTGTCACGTTGACACTTTCTTCTGAATCCAATTCTTGGAACGCGAGTTCTAAAGCGTCAATGACCTGAAGTTTTACAAAATAATTACTTTATAATCTATTAATTGCAAAAGAAATTATTATTTTCGCTTCAAAATTAAAACAAGAAGCTTCAAATCAAATCAACAAACTGAAATCCTTAAACTTAAACAGTAAACGTAAACGAGGCATAAAAGATAAAATAAACATGCTTAGCTATGACACAATATTAGCACAAGATGCGGCGAAAATGCGTGTTAGAAAGAAGCACAACTACATACAGTATGGCTCTTACCTTGCATTAACCCATCACCAAAAGCCGATGAAGTTCCTAACCTTCAATATAATATATTATTAAATCGAGCGAGAAACATAAGCCTATTACCAGCTCAGTATCATTCGCTTCACTAAAGCATAATCATTAGATAGGGGCCAGTTTGTTTAAGATAGGAGCTCCACAGATAACAGCAATGTTTTTATCACACCTCATAAACTAATACATACTGATTTTTTCCTACTCGTGTAGAACTACCATCCTTATCGTAATGATCGCAATGAATGGCATGTTGATGAGGATATATATAGATTACATAAATAAAACCCATACATAACAGTTTAACATATATTTCGATAATGAATTTACAGATATCACGTACAGAAAAAAATATACTAAGATGCTATGAGTAAAATGGGGTCTACATCGGTACTTAATGAACTAGAAAAATTGATATAATGAAACGGGCACTACAGTTTACAAACCCTGTATAAAACTAGGCACTACGAATGATCACTGATGTCTGATGAATCGTGTTCTGGTGCACTAGAAATTTAATTATTTTTAGCACACAGATTTTAGACACAATGTAACTACGATTTAATGATTAATGATTTCAGTACTGTTACGTGACTATTGCATTAGTTTTTAGTGGGATTTATTGTATTGTCTTAATACATAAGATGATCGGAAAACCGACGTGGAAACGAAGAGATCATAAAATTTCTAGAAAATTATACCCATAACTGGCGTTCTCATCTGTCTTGTTTAGAACAATCTATGAGAACACGTATGGGGAAGAAATTTAGGTATATAATACCTTCATTAGACCTTTAGTTGCTTTCTTTATCACCTTTAGTACTAGTACTCGTTACAGTTTTAACAGTTGTTACTTTATTATTTATAAATAGAATTGTTTTTCGTCTATTTGGTTCGAGGCACCGTTTGGTTCTTTTTTGCCAAAATGGATTAGAATCTTGAGAGTTACTTACCGCTACCTCATCGACGGGACTGGAAAGTGGGGTATCATTCGGTGTATGAGTATTGGATGTGACATGATCAACATGAGATGAATCACAATTTGTTTTAACCTCTGAGGCTACATTACACGTATTATCAGATGTTAGGTTAACTACATTATTATTAGGCGAGTTATCGCTAGATGACCTTATGTTAGTTTTAAGCGGTTTAATGGAATTCTTTGGTGAAATGTTAGTAGTAGTTGTAATATTAGAGACAGTTACCATTGGCATGCTTTTGTTGTTAGTAGAATCATTGGAATATATCGTATTAGTATTAGAAGTGTTTCCAGCACCAGTGCTTAGATTGTTGCATATTTCATTCAAGTTTAAATGTATAGTCATCTTCCCCTCAAATACGACCGTGTCGCCTTCTGACGTGGTTGACACGGGTTCGTTGAGACTTACACTGGAGTCTTGGTTATCCAAACTCTTCAATGTGTCTTCATCTTCTTTGTCCATCTGAATTTCCGTCACTTCATCTGTGACACTTAATTCTTCAGGCTGAGATACTGCTTGAACATAATTACTTCCACTGTCACTGTCAGCCTTGCTCTCTTGTTCATCGATTTCTTGGATAACGATGTCTTCTTCTAATGTTCGTTGGTTTAGTTGAGAATTTATTTCCATTGGCTCTTCGATCTTGGTAGCTAGAGTCATGGCACCATCCTCGTTCGAAGACTCATATTCGGAAACTTCAGCCATAGGTTCTCCAATGGGAGAAGCTACTTGAGTCAGATCAGCAATATCATCTGCGGGTGCACACGAGTCTCTAGCAGTGTGAATACCGCTATCTTCGGTTTCTATATCACTTGGAACGGTGTTATTTTGCATTTCAGCACAATCGAAATCTTCGAGGCTCTGGACTCTTTCAAATGAATTTGGAGACGATTGGCCATTGATATCCAAGCTATCAAGTGAGCGACAGAAGCTTTGCATTTGATTTTCTATTCCTGATAAACTCAGTTTTAACGAACTGTCAGACAAATTTTCTTTTAGATCATTGTGCTCATTCGCTTCTTTCATTTTATTATTCATAGCTTCCTCGATTGCTATTTTTGGTATTTCCTTATTCTTTGCTGCATCCAGACAAGACAGCCGCTCTTTAAGGCTCATGGATACTTCCTTCACTTCCGTTTTTATAATTTTAACCTCTTCTTCTGATGTTTGCGATTTCAGACTTGACAAACGTTCTTTCAGAGATCTCGTATTGCTAAGATCACCATTAGACAGTCTTTTTGTTTTGTCGAACTCTGTGGGCGTAGACTTAACTTTTTCAAGCGAAGACAATCTATCTTTCAGTGGCTTCACTTCAACGGGTAACTTAGTTAAATCATTTGTTGATTTCTGAGTCTGCATTTCTCCATTGAATTTTTCTAAACTCGACAGTCTTTCTTTAATTGACTTCTTGTTTGCAATATCAGGTAATTTTGGTTTAGTTATTTGTGGTTCTTGGGAATTCTCTCTTTCAAACTGTTCCCTTCTTTGATGTATGTTCACTTTAGGTAAATCTTTCTTGTTATTATTTTTTAGATCGTTAGCTCTTTCTTGCTGGAAGGAAGACATTTTTTCTTCGATCTTATTGCTTATCGACGTTCTGATTCTGTTGATATCACCATTTGATTTATCTGGTGATTTTTCTTTAACATTATTATTAACAACTGTTTTGGCAATGTTGCTATTTGTTTGTGAAATGATTCTTGATTTATATCCTTCTATAGCGCCCTCGTACGTATACTCCTCGGGCTCTGGAGAACTGATGGTCGTTGTCGTACAAGTGTCGTATTCGTTGGCACTGGAGCCCAGCTTGCGATTGTTGTCACAATTAGATATAGTTTCCATATCTGAATGGTTCTTTTCAAGATCCATACCATCACTCTGCAAATGAAATTATTTCATGTTAACATATTATTTAGGATTTTTTTTTCAAGAAAAAAGAATATGAACATTTTGCTCAAATTTTTAATAAAGCTTTAACTCACGGCTAAGCTGTGCGTATCACAGTCCTCGCTGAGGCTGCTCTTGGTGCTTGAAGTACCGATGCCCAAGTCACTCAGGTCATTGCCGTCATCTTCTGTATACAGCGCCAGTGGATTCCTCCTTCTACGTCCAGCTCTGAAACCAAAGATGAAATTTTATATATCTTCATTTGTACTCAATTTTGCGAAGACATAGTAACACACGGAAGTGTTTGTAGAACGGGAATGATTGTATTCGATTAAAAAGTAGACGCAAAAACTATACCAACATTCATTTATACCTTTTAAGGTGTTGATAATGGTTTGAAACATTAAATTCCCTAGATTTCAGAATCATTATTCCGTATTGTTCCTCTAATTATATTGTTTAAGGCCACATCACGTCGGCGTTTGAACAAAGAAATGCTCGTAACGATTTCCTAGTCTATCAGAGCGGGATTTCCTTTAAGGGCTAGTCCGGCCTCGATGCAATGCATTATTGATAGATTGCAGCTGTGATTGTTTCTGAAATCTTAGCTTTGCACAATGGTGTCGTTATCTTAGCTCTTCGAGTTAGTAGTGACTTACGATGAAAACAGCTTTTTATTTGGTGCGGTATAGATTTGTAGTTCATATATGATATAAATGTGTGATTGTCAAATATATTAGGCTATTTTGTCCCTATTTTTAAAATAGGAAAGTAAATAATTACATATTTAAACGCCTAGTCATACTTATGACAACAAGATTTAATAAAACGGCTAATTTAATATAGCGGCGTGATATGTAAACTATTTATTTAAATAAGAATAATTACGAGAAAAATTAATTTTAAAACTTTTGTATAACCGAATTGTTTTCATAACATCCACAGGAGATTAACACGCAAACAGCACTTTTTATAGAAAATCATTACTTGTATGTTTTCCTACCACTGTTTTTCTTTTTGTATCCTTTAGTTAAATAGTTCTGGCACGTTCTAGCAAAACTAAAAATATTTATCGATTGTGTCATGTCCGCGTCATTTACCTAAGCCCCTGCACCTATGTTTGTCTGTTAGTCATGCTGTGTATAATTATAGAAGATTATTCCACTACAGATAATAGCTGTTAGCAATCATTTGGGAATTTAGATATCGGATGTTTGGTGTAATACTAATAGTTTAAGTTAAATGAACAAGTACTTAATATGAGTAATTTGATAGCAGATGTGAAGATTATAAGTTTAATGGGACAGTAATATAACGGCAATATATTGTCCATAGTGTACAATGCTCTTTTACATGTGATTGTCCATAAAAAAATGATGATTTTCTTAATGTCAATTTACATAAATACAAAATACCTACTAAAATAATTAAATAAATTTGTAAACTATACTTAAACAAAATTGATTTTAAATAAAGGTTTTGATTTTACTTCTTATTAATAAAATATTTACCTAGTTTAGTTATTCAATTTTGTCCTACGATACATAAATTCAATGAAAAATTTTAAAAAACATAGACTGCAAAAAAGTAAAAAGAAAGTTTGTCATACGAATTATAAAATGCTTTGAAGATATTTTTTGTTATTAAAACTATTACGGTAAAATACATTTCCTTTTGCGCGATTTTAAAGTTTCCTTCCGTGTGATGTAGCTATAATATTAATATTATGTACATATATAAATGTTCGCTTTCGATAGGCGTTCCTCATTCGTGTAGCAGTTGAATAACTTGACGTTAAGCTGCACCCACACTTATCGAGATACTCGAAAGTTTTCTAATATTTAAATAAAATTTCTAATACACCTGCATATTTGTAACGATAATTTTCAAGTGCACTTATATCATGTATTAGTATGTACGTATGTATGCTATAATATGTTTGTAACCACAACCATCAGTAAACCACAAAAATATGTAGTTTTTGATTATGTAATGAATATAATGATTTATTTGTAGAAAGATGCTTAAAGGTGTCTGTCCACTATAGTGAACATTGGTCCCTAATACATACCTAGTACTATCATAGCATGACAGTACTAGGAATGTATCAGGCACAAATTAAGTGAATTTTAAGTTTAATTAAGTTGTAATTGAACATTAATAGGGAAAGTTCAATTACATATAGTTTGTATATATTATTATAAATATAGACAAAGTAAAAGTCGCACATGTGGCCTTAACATAACAGTTTTATATAACAGACTAAAAAAACAAGTTTGACAGGTATTTTCAAGGCGAATGTCAATCCGTCGGACACTTTCCGGTCATAAATCTATATTAAATAATTGTCAACCGATTTTATGCCTCGAAATATTGATATTTTATCGCCTTATAGAAAGTTTTTTTTTGTGTCGAATCAATTTATTATGTTCGGTGTTTTAATTAGTCTTATGTTATTAATGTTTTTTTTTATTCCTGTCAATAGCGAAATTTCTTTAAAAAAAAAAAAAAAAACTTATGTAAATGTGTAGTGTATAGATATAGATATTATGTGAGATAATTATTACATTTCATCCGGGAACCAAGGCATAATTTATCACCAGAATATTTTTTTTTTGTTAAAAAAATTAATTTAAAAAAGAAAATGAAATATCAGTAGTATTTGAAAAATAAAAAGAAAAAAATTGCAGTAAATATTAATTTTTTGTATTTTTTTCTCAGGTCCTTGCGAGCCGGATAGAGACATTTCATGGTCACATTTGGTATGCAAGTTTATGTACTGTTATTGACTTGTTGACTTAATGACAGATATAAAAAACTAGTCAACATTACGAGCGGCTACTTAATCATATTAAATTACAAGATTTCGTCAACAGCTCTGTACGCCAAGTGTGAGTTCATTCGAGTACTTTACGGTTGCGTTAGCATTTTGCGAGTAAATAAATATAAGAATTCACCAATCAGACGCGCTTTTTTCTCTAGCAATCGATTGTCATTGGTATTTTACGTCGAACTGTCAAATGCTCACTCACTTATTATGGTTCTACTTCTAGACAAGAGATGTCGCTGTTTCAATTCCATATTTTGCGTTTACTTTGTTTCAATTGAGACGTGAGAAAAACTCACACTTGACACACACAGAGCAGGAATTAAACCCGCACCAGTGTTATAAAGGCACTCTGTATCTACACCAGAGCTATCGTCCATTAAAAAGAAAGTACTAATTGAATAGTTAAATTACTAATAGAAGACCTTGACGCGGATGAGAAAGCACATGTGTCAGGTCGGCTTATTAATATATTTTATTGATTTACTAGCTGTTATACTGTTAACCTTCCGCGGCTTTATGATATAATGTGGCCTGTGGTCAGTGGTCTAGCTAACACGGTTTTACTTTGCGACTGAAAAAATACACGTAAAAATTTTGGTTATTTAATTGGGTGGTAAAACATAAACAACAAATAATGTAGGTTGGTCATTAATTTAATATCAAAGTAGCAGTAAATTAATTAAGCAGGCGGTAAAATTCATTATTAATCTAAAACTAATTAACTTCACCTGATACTTTTCTGTGACACCCCTAGTATTTTTATAAATCCGTAGGCGCGGAGGGGGAGCAGCCTCCGCCTGCCGTAAAGAAGTGCAGGCACCGTGCGAGCCGGAGCGGCCAAGGCTTTATTAAAACTTGCGTTTCGTATTTTTTTACTGACCAAAAGTAAATTTAAAACTTCCCGTTTTAAATACATGCCATTTTTATTCAATAAAATTTACTTTTCCCATTTTGTCCCACCCCTAAGAGCAACTAAAACTTGCCTATACCCATCACTAGTTAATATTTAATGCAACAGTTTACCAAAAATATAATCAACGATATCACTTCAAGGGCTGTAAAATATTAAACAACTTGTAGACATTTCGACACTTCATCCCACTTATCCCTCGTTAAATGAACATGGACCCTAATGCCTAAAACACAGGACTCATTTTGCTTTAAATATTAATATCCTAAGCACCCCCGGTAGGCAATTGTGTGTTTAGCACAGATTGCCAGCGTTATTCTCTGAGGAGACGTCATTAAACCTAATTTGCATCTGTAGTATGATAATTATGTTCGGTAAACAACCGTCCGGAGGCGTGACTATAGTATGGGGTCCCGTTGCAAATTCATCAGGACTCCTCGTGGTAGCTACTTATGGTAGTAATAAGTAGTATACCAATCCGCAGTGGAGCAGCGTGGTGGATTAAGCTCCATACCTTCTCCCTAAGAGGAGAAGGCTTATGCCCAGCAGTGGGATAAGTACAGGCTGTGCAATTTTTAAGGAGTAAAGTAACATCCTGTACGTAATCCACAGCTAGGCAAAGGCCTCTTCTTCTATTTAGGGGGGAGGATGTTATGCTCTTCGAAAAAGCCTGTAATTTTTTTTTAATTCTTAATATATGAACAAAATCTTTTAAAAATTTCAAGCTTATAACGACTAGTTTATTTTTAATATTATTTTTTCTGTTATGTACTGTAAAATTGTAAACAACGGCCTCCTTCAGTGACATTACGGATTCACTATAAGGTGGCCATAGCAGACCAGCAACTTTCGCTGTCGAGCATGGCCCGAATCACACTCGGCAGCGAAAGCTCTCCACCTACCACTGCCACCAGGGCGTGGCGTTGGTGCCCCCAAGCGGCACATTCCTCCAGGGAAGTTCTAACCTAACCTAACCCAACTCGCTTCAAATAATAAAAAAATACCCCACCTAACCTAATCTAACTTTTGTATGGAGTTATCGACACTTTCCAATCTCACTGGAGAGATTGTAATCTAACGGTTTTTACAATTGTACGGTGACATCTACACTTTAAAAAATATAGGGGTTGTCGACGTACAGGGCTGATGGCTGCCAGGCGATGGTTACCTTACTCAGCATCAGCAGGCTGTGATTCATTACTATATGAATTTCTAGCTTACAGACGCACCCTTACTCAAAGGGTTCAGTACTTCTTAGGCCAATAGTATACGCACTGGGTTGCATACATTTTGACCAACTTCCATTATATTTAATATAAATAATGTAAGGACATAAAAAATTAATGACATAAAAATAATTATAACCAACATGACAGATGACGTTAACATTTTCGCGCCAATATTTTTTCTTTTTTTTTTGTAATTTCACCAAGGCTTTCGCTCGACATTACTCAGCCAAGCATTCAGCCAGCATTTAAGTTACGTAACAACATGACTCACCTGGCTTTGCGTGGTTGTTACTATGTAGTGTATCTACATATAAGAACCTATTAACCTAGGCTTTATGATAACAGTATCTAAATACTAATGCTAATTAAGCCGGCTACACACGCGAGGTTTTTCTTTGTTTACTACCCTTTCAAATAATCTCTACGCCGTATAAAAAGAAAGTAGCTGTGCGCGTTTTTTCTATACGCTGTTTCTAAACCATCTAACGGATTTCGATGTGGTTTTCACCATAATTAAGAAAAAATATTACCGAATGTTTACGATTAGATACAAATTTAATAAAACCTTATTATTTTTCCTGTAAATTATACCCATTAATTTATAAATTAAGTAATTTCCTCACATATCTATCTATTATGATCAATTAATATTCATAGAATTTTATTCTCAGTTTTTAAAAGAGACATTTTTTTCTTATGTTTAAATCGTTTGATTTACATAATCACATATGTTTGTTTTTACAAATAAATTCACTAAAAGCTTTACAGCCATGTTACCAAAAAAAAAAAACAAAAAACAATTTTTATTCCGTTACACGTAACCGAATAAACAGAAAATAAACATTTATTGACCTTCGCGTATCCGAACGCCAGTTGAAAACATAACAACGACCGTTTCTTTTGAAATAGAAAACAATTTAAAAAAAAAATAAAAACCGTACAACTGTTATTCAACGCACGTAAAGCTCTCGAACAGTTTTATTTGTTTGTTTGCGACGGAAATCGAACTTGTGACCGCTCGGCTGGAAAACTTTACCATTTGTTACGCTTAGGTATACCTGTAAACTGTAGTTATTTTCTCATTCAATTTTAAAAACGACTTAAGAGGAAATTGAAATTTCAGCTGTTTTTCGGAATTCACGTCCAGAGAGTGTTTATTATTTTTATGTTTATCTCATTTCTGCTTTGGTTTTTTCCTGTAAATTTGTATTTAAATAAATAAAATATGTAGGTAGCGGTGAAGGACAACATCGTGGGGAAACCTGCATGTGCTGGGAGAAATTGACTCATGTATATCCGCCAACCCGTACTAGTGGAGCAGCGTGGTGGAATATCCATTACGATTGATTTAATTTATGCATAAAATTTAGTGATTTTTTTGTAGAATTTGTATGAGGAATGAGCTACGGTACCACAGACAGACACACAGACAAACATAGCGGTTAAACTTATAACACCCCTCTTTATGGCGCAGGTTAAAAAAATACGTCTCTTTTATTTCCACTATTATTATATTATTTATACTATTTTTCTTCTGCGTGATTTTGACATTCCTTCTTTCCACAAATAAAAACGACAATAAAATATAATAGATAGATATATCTATAATGTAGTATAGGATACCTACTATCTACAGTCAAAAGGAGCCAGTGGCGGATTTACCCATAGGGCCGGGAGGCCCGAGCCTAAAGCACAGATATTTAGGGGCGCCAAAATTCGCTCTTCGGGGGCGGCAAAGTTTCAAACGAAACTTTTTTAGCCTTTTTTTAGCGAAAATATAACACATACTTAATATAGGGAACGGAGGTTGTCGAACTTTTTATAGCTCATTTCGTATATGTCACATAGAAGATTGCTAAGCTAGGAGCGCCGTATAAATCAGGGCCTAGGACTACTTGTGTTAAATCCACCACTGATAACAGATTTTTATCTATAAACTAGTGTAGAATACCTACCACCTACAATCAATTGTAATAGTTTAAAAAAAAATAAAAAACACGCTTAGTCCGAAAGAATAAGCCTGAAACTGTAGTCATGCGCAGATCGTGCGCTAGCTCCGTCTCTTTCACTCTGGGAAACTGTTATCGAATCGTTGTATTGTCATCCACCCTTGATACGTGTGCAAAGTTCCAAACTTATCGGATTTCTCAAAACTTGTGAAAATTGAGCTCAAAGATTCCGTTACATGTATTTATGTATGTATGTACATACATACATACATACATACATACATACATCCCGAGCTAATAAAAGCGTGTTAAAAAGAGCCATTTATAACTTCAAGTCTACACACGACGGGTTGCAGCATTATCCTCATACATCACACTTTAAAACTTCACCTTGCATTTTTCGCAGCGATTTTTAACCGGGTTATTCTAATCTGGACCTGACAGATTATATAAGTACTGAAGTATTAAACTTAGAAGAATTTATAGTTGTAATTTATAGACTCGTAACTGACATGAAGAATTCTCTAACTCGGTAACAAGACCTATTAGATATACCTAGGTTATTTCTTGCAAAAAAAACATGGAGTTGCTATATCAAATGAAAGTGTGAACAAAGATTTGACATCGAAAAAATTATAAAAAAATTGTACCTTATTGCGCAATGCAAAGAAGGGTAATATGTTTATCAACTCTTTTTATATTTCATCCAGAACAAAATATAATCCTCCACCTTTTTTAATTCGCTTAAACAATAAAAATCGCGAGTCTTAAACTGTTTTTTTTAAAATACTCGTTATTTATAACTTTTACTTCCTTGAAATAATTTATAGAGATTCAGCCTGCAGTTTAAATAAGTTTAAAGTTAGCTGGCTTCGAAAAAACTCGGAAACCATAGAAAGATTTAACGTGGGTACTCAAGCTGACTTGGAAGGGACTTTTTACTTTTTTGTTGTTTTTGGTTTAGTTATGTTTTCACCAAAAGTTTTTTAAAGCCGTTTTTTTCAAACGGCGTTGAAAAAAAATGCTTAATCTATAAATTTACCGTGGGAGAACCATGCATTTTTGCATGAATGAGCGGGCTCGACCGGAGTGATATCACGGCCTCAAAGAAAACCGGCGTAAAATGACTCTTGCGTCGTGTTTCCAGAGTGAAGGTACCGGAGGTCCAATTCCCCACCCCTTCCCCATTAATTCCCCATCCATTCCTCCTCCATACCTATAATCCATACATATAAAAGTCCGGCAACGCATTTTGTAGCTTCTTTGGTGTTGCAAATGTCCATGGGCGACAGCATTCACTTTCCACCAGGTGATCTCTAAGCTCGTTTGCCGCCTTATCCCATAAAAAAAATCATAAGCTTATTTTATTCCACAAAGGTATCATTTATTTCAGGGTTTCTCAAACTTTTGGCCTCGTGCACCCCTGTTGAAGCTTCTAGACCTCAGCGTACCCCCTTGCAAGTGGATGTGGTGAAATTAAAAATAAATGGAATTATTTTTTTCGCCTGAGAAGCTGGTTTTGAAATATTAAGCTTTAAAGTAATATTTTTTTTCAATCTACTCTCCCCTTACTTCTACCGATTAATTCTAAAATTATAAAAAAAAATCACGAAAATAATGACCATCATATAATGATTTTAAAAGAGAATTCATCACAGCTACGTAGCACCTAATATTAAATGGATAATAGTCGGACAAAGTTAAATTTTTAAGAACCATGTTTTATGAATGTTCGCATCTTATAATGGAGAGCAACGGAGCTCTACATATGCGTGACTAGCCATGCATTTTACCAATTATTAAGATACGAGTCTTGGGATGGAGATAGGTTTATGTAAAATTTTTACCCATTATTATCTTTGACATCCGTGCGAACCTCGTGTCCGTATTTTCATCCTGGTGGAGAGGGACGCGAGGGTCTACTACCGGACTTATATCCTTCGCCAAAGCGGCGGAAGTGCGTCATAACAGTGCCATCGGGGCGCTCAGGCGGCGAATGCATATGCGAAAACGACCCATAGTAGGGGTTTTAGTGGAAACTTTCTAGTTCGTCTTCATGGATTGACTGGGAACCCAGCGCAGCCTTTACGTCCAGTCCCCACCTGACAACGGCCTGCCTTTACAGCAGGGTCCCGCACGCCCGCACGTCATGCTATTCTTGCCCGACGGTGTGGTGACTAATTAAATGCGGGTGGGGCGCCCCTGCACCTGCACCCGCTAATCGGACGGTCGTACTGCCACCTTCACCCTCTTCTGAAATGACCGCGGTTCAGGTTTCCTCGCTACCCAGCATGGACGCGATCACGCTGGGGAGCGAGAGGTCCCTGCCGACTACCACGGTAAGCATGCGGCGCTGTTCCGACCACGACGTGCACACCTCAATGGTGTGATGTGCCGTGTCTTCCGCAGTGCCGCAATCTGGTGGATTCGAAGCATCCGTGCTTGGACAAGACCTGCACCAGACGGAAGCCATGGAGCCGTGAGAAGCTGTGCGTCCAACGTTCTGCGACCGAAAGTGGCAGAGCGGGTTGCTCGCCAAGGCCACGAAGCCCACCGACCGGTAGGCTCTCGCGGTGTCGATGGCCCTTTGGAGCCTGCGAATGCCGCTGGCGTTCTCCCTCTTGTGAAGAGAGTCTGCCCAGAACAGGACTCCGTAAAGGGCCATACTCCGCAGAATGCCGGCATCGCGTCTGCGTCCCAAAAAAATGCCCGTTCCGTCTTCCACGGAAATGGGTGCAAGTTCCAAGAATCATAAGTTTAAAGCACATTTTAAAGCTCCAACGACCATCCTAGACAAATTTTTGAGTCATCAAAACGAATAGTTTGCGAGAGGGGGACTGCAATCCGGTTATGACCCTGGACACGGAAAGGTCGCGGACGTGCTGCGAAATCGAACCCGTAGCATTTCCGTGTTCTGTACTGTGGCGGCTATCACAGGGGTTTTAGTGACTACAATCTCGTGTAACCCCACATCCCCCTAGGAGTCGCGTATCTATGAAGATTTACTCTGTGTCAACAAAAAAAGCCTTTTTCTAAGTTTATTTTGGTCATATTTATCTCAATCTTATAAAAATCTGGCATCAAGTCGATTTCTATGTTTTATTTTTATCGTCCCTATGTGTAAAATCCACTATAACAAAAGCACAAAACGATACGATTCGTGTTTTTGTTATATTAATGTTATTGCGAGGGAAAATAAATAAATTCACCACTTCACAAGACAGTTCTTGCTAGTCTTCCTTTCCAGCCGCCATTACGGGATTTTCTTCGCGTACCCCCTACGATCTTCTGGC